>NBIV01000183.1:0-179296 GCA_003194525.1 Gracilariopsis chorda
CATGGGGTACATGTGCTCCGAAACAGAAGAGGACTTCGTACGAATTCTGTACTACTTCAAGTCTATAGTCGCCGTCTCACCGGCGATGGTAGTGATGGACCAGAACACTGCGTGTATAAATGCAGCTGAGAAGGTGTTCAATTCGTCCTATATAAGCCTAGACGAATGGCATCTGAACGAGAATCAGAAGAAGAATGTCGCCAACTGGTGTAGAAAGATTGGTAAGATGGAGTGGATGCACGATATGAAGAAAGACCTGTTCAAACTCAGAAATTCATATACGTCGGAAACGTTTTTCGAAAGGGGAAGAATGCTAGAATCCAAGTACTTTGATGCTTTTGACGATCGTCTCCCTGTGTGGTATAAGTACTTGTACCACTATACGCCGCATATGCTGGTGTCTTGCTTCCGAAATGCGGCTATATCTACCCGTTACATGTTCCAAGGAACTGGCTACACCGAATCTTCTAACTCTGCATACAAGAAGATCATTATATCGAAGA
Source organism: Gracilariopsis chorda (assembly GCA_003194525.1). Taxonomy (NCBI): domain Eukaryota; phylum Rhodophyta; class Florideophyceae; order Gracilariales; family Gracilariaceae; genus Gracilariopsis; species Gracilariopsis chorda. The sequence continues at coordinate 504 of NBIV01000183.1, forward strand.
AGATTCCCTTGTGCAAGGTTCCTTTGGAGGTTCGGCGTATATCCCAAGAACGGGCTGATACCAGGAACTTGGAGCTTGTACGAACCTTATCTTCTCAAAGTGGGAGATATCGAAAGACAAGAGAGCTTGAGCACTTTCTACCTGTAGAAGTTGTAGACAGCCTGGTGGCTGAGTACAGGAACTACGCCTTGGCGCACTTCGTAGATTTGAGGTTTAAGCCCTCGAAGAACTACATTCTTTCCAGCACAGAGTTTGTGGATTATTCACCGGAAGCGTGGCCGGAAGCAATCGGAAACCAGGAAAGTAGTTCAACCCCAGCAATGGGACCTGTAGCTTGCTTTACGTTGAAATGGGGAAGCCATCTGAGTCAGAGCCGGAATGTGTCGGTGGATGAAGAACTCTCATCACGGGAGACTGTTGTACAATTCTCAAAAAGGTATACGGGGTCGGGGGATGACGTTAAGGCAGAGCTTATTGGTGTCTGTTCCTGTGGGCAGCCGTGGTCCGTTCGCTTTGCTTGTCTTCACATGGTTCGATGTGCTGTGGTTTATCAGAAAGAACCTCTGCGGTTCCCTGAACTACGAAACATACTAGGATACTTCATACCTCTTGACGCGCTTTTATCTACATACTGGAGAAAAGATACTTCTGTTATGACAGTCCATACTTGGCGAAACTCAGGTCAGAGACCCGATACTTCAACAACGAGGAGATGGATTACCGACTATGCCGTGTTGATGAGTCGACGGAGAAAGAGTTTATCCCCATTGACTCAGATATACTTAGAACCAGTAGAGAAGACTCGGAAGTAGATGGGTACAATACGTACATGAAAGGAAATGCGATTCTTTAAATCGACAAGCTACTGGAATTGGACGTGTTGCAGTGAGTGGAGTTCTATGTCTTTTAAGGGATGCCATCGCGGACATTCAGCAAGGAAAAGCGACACACTTCGAAGCTAGAGGTACCTTTAAGACAAGGCTGGCTTCGGTGACAGAACACGCAGAAGAAACAGAGAACACTGTCACTTTACTGCATCTATCTTCCTCTACAAAAGATTTCAGTTCATCAGGGATCCGTACGCCAAACAATGAACGCCACAGGGCACAACGGAGAAAGAAAAGCTCCTTGGAGCGCACGAGAAAGCGAGTGCGGACAAGCCCACATTCATCCCAGGAAGCGCCTCAGAAAGACTGTCACCCACCTTCAACATCCTCAGAACCAGCTGTGGCACCCAAAACTTGCATAGCCCAAGACGTGCAAGACAAAGCACTTCTAATTATGTCAAAGTCTCTCCGACACATCCACTAGCTGTAGCATTGACCAAGGCGTTTGATCCCTTTCCTTCTTTCATAATTTCTTTGACCTCTTTCTGCTGTTCTTCATAAAAGCCTTGAGTTCTTGCTTCTTTCGCCTTCTGCTTTACTTTACTGCTTTATTCCACTTCTATATATCCTCTCGTATTCTAAAACCCCGTCCAAGAACGCGCGAACAGTCTTCCTTGCATTTGAGAACCCCGAAATGGAAGCCCAGTTGGAGTGTACTATACACCTTCATCAATGTAGAGCCAACGTATCTCCTAAAAGACTCAACAATAGAACCAGCTAAACTCATGAACAAACAATCCAATTCCACTTGAAGTATAAGCCACATCAAACGCGTATGCGCAGTCTCAGGCTTTGGCCAACTGTCGTACCATGTCTTCTCTCTCCTCTTCATTTGGTACCGAATCCGTTCGGCTTCCGGAAAGCTCGGCAAAGGTATGTACAGGCAAGCTTTCTCAGTGCTTCGGGTCTTCAATCTCTTGGAGATCACCTCCCAAGAACGTCAACCCAAAGTCTTCCCTAGTACTCGGATCTAGCTTGCCAGTAGCGGCTGTAGCGCCGATAAATCTCCCCAAAAACTCACAACAGCGTGGCTTGTCAGTCTTCATATCAGAAAGGTTACGAAAAAGCTTTGGAAGGTATTTCCAGAAAATAGTCCCCTCAATTGTTGAGTCCACTAAACTTCCAAGTAGCTCGATAATCTTTTCCTGGTGTATGATCTTCGAAGTGAACGTCGCCATTAGTGCCTCGTGCAGAACCCCTTTGTAGTTGGGAGCTTTGACTTCGTCTGCAAGGATTTCCTGGACTTCACATACTGACGGATTAGTCCACTACTCCTCCATCGCTCCCTTTGCCTTCCTGTTTAAAACCTGTGGGTCCATTAAGGCTGAGGTAGGTGTACGGGCCTTCGTAGTTAGTTAATGTTGTGTTGTACGAGATACGGGTGGCCAAGATGTAGATTTCACCCGTGTCAGATCAACAGCCTATGTAGATTCACTTACCTCTTTGTTTGAGAGCACTGCACGACAAGCGGATGTCCCAGGCCGAAGGCTCACAGAAAAGCCGTCAATAATACCGCGGAGAGTCTGGCTCGGTGATGGCGTGATCATAAGGGGAATCAATGTGGAGGGAGCACGATCACGACTCCCTATCCCTCTTCTCCCTTGGCTACGCTCACCCGTTTGCAAAAAGATGGCGCCAGATGGCAATTATGATTTTTACGTTGTGCTGACTTGGCGGCCGGAGAGAGCAGGGATAGAGGGAATGCTCTGACTCTGCGGATATACTGGTTGAAATCCAAAATAGGGGCGTATTATTGGCTACAGTAAGATCTCAAGTGGCACAGGCACTTGTGCAGCTCGCCGTGGCACGTGCCCGCTGACTCTCTCTTTTTATTGGTGCAAATGCGCGCTGACTCGCCTACACTATCTACATCGTGTAGTTTAGCCTTTTCCCCTCCTGGACTAAATTTATCATTCGGTGATCCGATAACAATGCATCTCGAATGCTACACTGGTCTTTGTGTCCAAACTTATTCATGACTATATCTCGCAGTCTTCGTTTGGGAAAAAGTCGTCGGAGAAACGACACCCCAGTAACTTCTTTGTCAGGTGTCACTACAATTTCATCCAGATTAAATATTCGAGATTCATCCACATCGTTGTCCTCCACCAATTTTGCCACCGTCGCAAAATGTTGTGTCAAAATTTCGTCCTTAAGTGCTCTAAACCGCTGGTTTTATTACGATAATGGATGCGAGACACTTATTTTGTCGGGGTGGCGCTGACACAATTCTCGGAGAAAGTAGTCACTGATGTGTTTGCAATTGAATGGTAAAGATCGAAATCGTTCCGGCAGTACCCTTTCGTAAAATATCTGAATGATCTCATGCAAATAATGCGTTGTTAGTGATACGCCTCGAGATGCAAAGCGTAAAAGAAACAACACAATACATTGTTCTTCACAGTCGTTTAATGTTCGACGTCTACCAGGCTTTGTATTGCGGTAAAAGTGTCACCTGTAGCGTAGTCTTGCTCTTGGAATGCCATGTTGCTTTTCTATCACCCGATACAGCTTACCACACTCCAAAGTGGCGAGTGCCGATTCAATGATAAGCTCAATGGACTCTTTGGGCAGGGGTGTCATTGTCTTTTCACGGATTGTAACGGGAATATATCTCACTCGGTGGAACATGCACCGCAGTGGCGGTGATTTGCATCCAGTTGCCCAGCGTCTCCTTTCAAATAGCCAAAAAGCCCGCCATTACTGTTTTAAATAGCACTGAGTCCAAAACTGAGATTTATTCTTAAACGTTTCCTCAGGTTGTGAAGAAATGTAGGGAATCTGAGCTCAAAACTAAAATCTCTTTACTAAATAGGGCAGAAGCCTTAATATGTGATATAATTTCAACGTTCAAGTATTAGTGTGCCGTTCAAATATTGACCTCCCCCTTTTTACCCACACTGGGTCAGCCCATGTTATGAATTTCACCGTACGAATGAGGGCATTGGGATTGCTTCCATGATGAGTTGATACTCCAATGATTTGGTTATACTTGGCCCTGTATAGGTGCAACGCGTGGTACGCGTCGGACGTTACTGGCTTCGATGTCAGAGTATTAATTATTTGTTTAATCTTACGTTGGCCCCTGACGCTGGAATATCCAAGTCTATGGCCATTAGTAGGTGCGCAATATTTTATCTAATTACTTTGGATAATGAAAGTGAACATTACTTAGGAAACGGTGATATCGGAGAGTGGAACTCACTGCCTCTCATTATTCACTTATTCGTCGTCTTCATCTGTTTTAAACACTATTTGTGCACTGTAATGTTTGACACTTCAAAAAATAAATGCAGCAGAAAGAATTGGTGTTTGACAGTCCCCGGTGCTGCCTTTTATTTTTTTTACTGGTTGGGAGGCCACTGGAAGTTGTTTACAAAGGCGTTGAAAGCGGTGTCGATGGAGTTGTTTTGTTAGAATGTCATACTTCATTGCATCGGACGGTATGCGGTTAATATGTATTGTGCCATGGTTAACATGATGTTGCAAATAACGGTAGCATATTTCTATGTATTTTCGCTGTTTTGTTGGTGGTTGACTCTCTGCATTCATGATTGAAAATAGATTGTAAATATAGTGTATTGTGGGCTGTGCAACTGCAATGTCAGTGTCGGCTAGCAGTTTTAGTATCCAAGTTGTATGTCTCGCTGCATCCGTGGCTGATATATATTTGTTTTCTGTCGTATATGGGGCTGCAATGTTTTGTTTTTTCGAGGCACAAGAAATGGGAGTGGGTTGATGCTGTTAAGATTACTGGAGATGGACTTGCAGTTCTTGGAGTTTGCGAAATTGGCATCGCTGTAGACGTGAAAGTCGTTAGAGGTGTTCTTGGGTGACTTATAGAAGAGAAACCCGTGTGTTCTGGTCCTCTTTAGGTATCTGAGTAGGCGTTTTAGAGCTTGCTGGTGATGTTGATGTGATGCAACCATGTGCTTAGTGAAACGGTTCGTGGCATAGGTTATGTCCGGGCATGTGCTATGCGTTATGCAGCGGACTTCTCCACGTGTTCGGCGTTACTTGGTAGTTTGTTGTGGAGAGAGAGGTTTGGAGGCTGGTCCAAGTGTTTGAGGGTATTGTAGGGCGTTGAGGTGCAGTTGCAGGTGCTCATACCTGTAGAGCAAAACCTCGCGGCGGGAAGTGCACCTCAAGGTGTTGGAAGTGTTGTTCTCAGGAGAGGTAAGCTAATGAACAGACCCCTCGGTTCAACCCACAGTTGGGGCGTAACTCGATTCAAGAATAACCTATAGAGGTTTTGGGTCGGGATTAGATCCATTACCGGATTCGGTGTAGCCAGTGTAAAAATCTGAAAACGGAAAAAGCAACCAGCAAAAAGGGGATGAGGGTCGTGCACACGCAGGCCACAGAACCGAAGAAACCAGGAGAAAAAAAGAAGGAGTATCCCTATACAGGGCCAGGAACCTGTTCTCGAAAGGAAATAGAGATAATAATAACAATAGAGTTTGAAGCCCTACGGGCAGTGTGATACAGATACCCTGAGCGTTCCCAAGGGGATAACTAAATGAAATCCACTCGTGGATACTATCCGCGAGGAGTCGTAACCCAACGAGGGCAATTGTACTGAGAGCCACACTTGGTTGAGTTTACTTTGGACTCGCGACGGCGAGGTCACTCGTCCCTGAGTAGGGTTCACTAGAATTATCAAACATAGTTAAATAAATTAGCGCACACCTTCCAAGGGCCATGCATGTGGAGATCCCAATGTCAAAGACAGAGTAAAAGCAAAGTAGTAACATTCCGAAATCCAAGCCAAAGGTTCCGAAGCGTACCATGCGTTACAACCATACATAGCTATTCATAACCAACCCATCGGGGAGCCATCTCCTTGCAGGGGCCATCATGACACACCCCTTCCCATGGAAAACTCACATAATGAGCAGCATCAAGCCAAGGGGGATCAACATCATATGAAGAGGATCTTGACCAAGTCCACCAAAAAGGAGTTGCTTCACATTTCCCCCTCCTTAAGGCAAGGCGCCATATCCCGAGGGGGTCTGGCAGGGACGATCGAGCGCCGATTTCAACAATCTCCCGTCATGGAGTCTCTTCCTCTTCTCCTCGCGAGGCCGTGACCGACATGACGGTATCAACATCTTCTCCGACATCCGGAAACCAACGAACTTCCGCTCTTGCGTCTGCCTTCTTTCAGGAGATGAATCGTTACTCAACGAATCCGCTCCCGAGCGCTCCCGTACCAGCGGTGGCACCTGCATCTGCAGTTTCGTCTAACCTGCCTCCCGCTTCGGGGTACTTTGGGCTTCAGGTCAACTCTCCTGACTCAGATTTCTGCTATATATCCGGGCTTGTCGGCTTCTGCTGCAGCTGCGGCGTGTCATCCTTCTCAAAAACTTGAAGCGGACGCCGTGGCGTGGAATTCCGCACAAGCGATGCCATTAGTAGCGAACGTTCGGGGTTGGATATCGAACGAGTCCCTTCGAAGGTGGAATCCACTGTTGGAACGTGTTATGTACTGCCATGCCCCGTGGATTCACCCGACTTTGGTGGACGATGACGAAGTGATCGACTCATATGTGGAGGATGGCATGCTCCCTGGTGGGATTCTTCGCGAGATGGTATAGTCAACCGATTGACGAGCGCGTATCGCCATCGAACCTCAGATGCTATATCGCGGACGCAGGGAAATTTTGGATCTGACCCGAGCCGGGATGGCAAAACTCGCTTACCAACGCATAGAGAAGACTCGCAACGAGCATCTCGTGCCTCCGTCGTACAAGTTTGACCTATTCCACTTCCAAACTTACGGAGAGGTCTCCTATGGAGCTGCTTTGGCCTCGTTCCCTGAACAGGACTTCCATGGGCTAGAACTCGTGATCAAGCCAAACATGCTTCTGTGGAGTTTCCTATACTTAGAGCAGAGGTTCAATCCCTGCAGGGGTCCAGCACGCAGTGTCACTTTGACCAAAGGGTGCGCTTCAAGCGGCGAACGAGATCCAGACACGGGTACTTGGTTTTTACCTCCATATGGAGATTGAACGAATCTATTATACCGCGAGGCCTAATAAGCACGTTCGCCTTCCTGCCTGGTAGAGTAAGATTGAAGTCGTGCGTTGGTATTTTGCCGAGCTTTCCCCTTGCGTCTACTACATGGGGTTGCGCCTCATCGAGGATCATCACTCTGGCTACCGGCGCCTTGTGGAAGCCAAGTGGGGAGCCTGCGTTGTGGCACATCTCCTGTGGCACGCCTATCTCCATTTCAGGATATGGTATATCCCACCTCTGTTGAGCATCATCATACGGCGTCTCGATCTATACCGAGCTTTGGGGTCCGAAACCAATGTGGCTGACTTGATTTTTATCTTGACGGTCATCGACCGAGTACGGTAAGATCAAGTGCCTGTGGCAAACCAACCAGAGAGGAAAGATTCCGTTTCCAGATATGACTGGTCTCCGAGGTGCAGTGATACACGTTCCGGCAATTGCGTTGGGGGGGGGGGTGGGGGTGGGGGGTACGATCTCTATGAGGGTGCTCTTAGCACTAGAGCTCATGCTATTTCCTTTAGGGAGGTCCCGCGCACGGTGCCGATTGGTCACCCCAAAAAGTTCTTCTATGCCCAGGACTACGAACACGAGTCTCCAATTGACTTGGACGTTTCAACCATCGATAAAGAAGCCAATCCCCTCGGCAGGGTGCTTAACACGGTGGTGGATCCCCCGGCTTTGGGTAATGCTTGTGCTTCCAATTCGGGGCCAAAAGCGCCAGAAGGGTAGAGTGTGGGGACTCTGCAAGGAAGTGGGTTGACACCGCAAGCAGCGAGCGTTCACCAAGGTCTCCTAAGAGCAAGAATACTGATTCCTCTTAGTATGACTGACATGGACCAGATTCTGGCTTTTGCGGCGAGCTACAAGCAGTCCAAGAGCAAAACCGGTGGGTCGGGTCCTTCGTTAGGCTTTTTGTGAGCCCTACAACGGGTGGTAAGCAAACTGGGTCCACTTTTTCCTTCAGCTTATGAATAAACATAATTTGTGGTACCTTTTCTCTTCTGAACTTTCTCCTCCTTCTTCTTCTCAATCCTCTTCAATGTTTTTTGCTTCTTCTTTTCTCCATTTGTTGGATCCTTCCATATTTTGGTTTCTTCTAAACCGTAATCGGTAGTGTACAAGCTCTCGTTTTCTCGGTGCGAACCAAGAATCGGTAATCAGTTTCCGTTTTCTAATCTCGTTGAGGCACTCATTTCATCTGTAATTTTTCGAGTTTCACATCCCTTGCACCGAGGCCAAGTCTATATGCATCCGTTGCCAGACTACCCAACCTGGGCATCGTCCAGGTTTGGAGGTAGAGCCTTCCGAGTTGTTCGGTGATAAAAGAGGATCTTAGACTTCGGAAGGTGAGAAATGGGTTCTATAGTATCCTTCTTGGGAGAGTATCTGTACCAGCGGACCTGATAGCGCATCTAAAAGTCTGGCGTATGAACATGACACAAGATGCGGTCTATAACGAACTTTTGAGAGTATACTTCGTGCTCCTGGGTTTTCTTGGCCATTGTTGAGGGTTGTTACCTCTTATGGGTGCCTAATTAAAGAATGTACACGCTTCGGCGTTTTTTTTTTTTTTCGCTACCGCTGGATTCAACAGAGGCACTAATAATTTTAAAAGGGTAAAGGGACTGCCAACTCGCTGAATCCCCCTTTGTCTATGTCCAGGGACTAAAAACAGGGTCCGTTTTGTTCGTTTATCTCTTTACCTTTGTACATTTCACTGCTGTCAAAGCGTCTGGACCCTATGGCAACACCAGCTCTAGCGGCCCAGACAAGTCTCTTCGTCGGGAATCACGACGGACGCGTCTACCGTCAACTTCTAGAGCGAGTGTTCTCGTTGACGGGTCCCGATACCCAATGTCACGTTGTTTTTGACAAATACACTGGCATCTCGTCAGGCTTCGGTTTTGTAGACTACGCCGACCATGCCACGGCACAGGCCGCAATGGAGAAGTTTCGAGGGCGCTCTATCTACGGCAAAGTACTCACTATTGACTGGGCTCGACCTACAGGCCCGTCTGCGGACAGCGCCACACAGCACTGTCTCTTCGTTGGAAACCTCTCGTCTGACGTTACAGACAAGCAGTTGGTATCTGCGTTTTCCCAGTTTGGAGAACTCACCTCCGCAAAATGTGCAAAGGACCCTGTTATGGGCAAGACACAAGGATTTGCATTCGTTTCTTTCAAAGAGAGGAACGAGGCCCACTGGGCAATGGATTCCTTGAACGGCCAGATCTTGAACAACCGACCTCTGCGCGTTGACTGGGCAAAGGGGAAAAACAACGACGAGGATAATGAACAACGCGTGCCGTACGAGACCATTCTGGCTCAAATATCCATTAATAACGTAACAGCTTATGTGTCAGGTCTCAGCGTCAACACAGCGGAACCCGCAATTCAAAGCGCATCTAAGGCATTCGGCCCCATAAGAGAAGTTCGCATAACGGAAAGTATAAAGATGCAAGCAAACGACATAATGTACGCTTTCGTAAGGTACTTCGAGCACGCCTCTGCTGCACGTGCCATATTCGAGTGTCAGGGAGGCACTCAAGTGGATGGACGCCACGTTCAAGTTCACTGGGGAAGAGAAGACGCACGCAGAGCCCCGATGCAGTCTCATCGCCCAGGCTACCAACCTCATTACGCAAGTGGCTTCTACCAGGGAGGACCGCCAAATGCGTCTGGTTATCATGAAGGTTATGGTCAACGACCTTCGTACGGTGCGCATTCGTACGGCCGAGCACCAACACAATCACACCATTCCATTTCCCAGCATCGTTATCGCCCGTACTGAAGTCAAAAATTCATTTATAGGTTGGTAGCAGACTTGAGCGTTGGTGCAAAAGCTGCCGCAGTTATGCAAGTAATGTCATGAATGTCGTAGGGCAGCTACCGCAGCTGGCAGCCGTGACAAACTCACCGAATCTGGTTTTGGATCGATGTCTCCAGACATTGCTTGATTGCCTTCTTTTTCTATACCCTTGCTGGACCCTTCTGTGAAACAGATTCGATATGCATCATCATAATGCTGAGCAAAATGAGGTGTTATGTCCTTTGATACATGGTCTGGAAGCTCGTCCCAGTCTTTCCTGTTTCCGTCCAGCAGTATAATATCCTTTACGCCCGCACGTTTGGCGGCTATTGTCTTTTCGCGACTACCACGAACAGGGAGAACCTGACCAGTTAGAGTGACCTCTCCGGTCATCGGGACATGCTGCCGAATAGATCTGTTTAGTGCCAAGGACAACAACGCAGTGACCATTGTGCAGCCGGCGCTTGGACCGTCTTTGGGGGTAGCACCTTCCGGGACATGCATGTGGAGCGAACACGCATCGAAGAACTTGCTGCTTGGATCGAACTGCTTCATGTAATTCCGCGCATACGAGAGCGCAATGTCAGTGCTTTCTTTCATAACGTCCCCAAGCTGGCCGGTCACTTTCAGGGTGACATTGTTCTCAGTAGCACCTTCAATACGTACGCATTCAATATAGAGCGTCGCACCACCCATTGAAGTCCAAGCGAGCCCAGTCGCGATACCAGGCGGAGTAAGGTCGAAAAGCCGTTCCTTTGCGAAGGGCTTCTTTCCCAAGTAGTCCTCAATGTTTTCGGCAGTGATTTTCACCTGCTCAATCTTTCTAGCGATTTGTTCTTCCTTTTCTTCGCCTTCCGTGTCTCGCGTCTTGTCTTTAACAATACGAAGAGCAACCTTGCGGAAAATCTTCTCTATCTGCTGTTTCAAATGCCTTACCCCAGCCTCTCGGCAGTAGTCTCTCGCCCACGAAACAAGTCCATCTTCACGTATTTCAACTTGCTCTTCAGTAAGACCAGCTTCTGTCCTCACAGTTGGGACGAGTTATTTATCTGCGATCTGGACTTTTTCTTCCAGAATGTATCCGCTTAACGGAATAGATTGCATACGATCAAGAAGTGGAGCCGATATTGTATCCAAAACATTTGCTGTGCACGGAAAGAGAACCTTTGATAAGTCAATGGGTACATCCATGTAGTGATCAAGAAAAGAGACATTCTGCTCTGGGTCAAGTGCTTCCAACAAAGCAGACGATGGATCGCCAGTCCAACCTCTGCCCATCTTGTCGATCTCGTCAATCATAATGACTGGATTGACTGCCTTCGCATTCTTGAGAGCTTGAACGAACTTGCCCGTCATAGCGCCAACATATGTTCGTCGATGACCTTTAATCTCTGCAACATCACCCATACCCCCAACAGAGAATCGATAGAACTCGCGATTTAGAGCTTTGGCGATGCTTCTTCCAATACTGGTCTTGCCAACACCTGGAGGACCTGAAAGCAAAAGTATTTTTCCCTGTACATTACCGCGCAAACCGCTAACTGCGATAAACTCCAAAATGCGCTCCTTTACATCCTTGAGACCGTAGTGCATTTCATCTAGAACTGTTTCCGCACGTGCTATATCAAGAGAATCCTGACTGTATACACCCCAAGGCAGTTCTGTGAGCCAGTCAAGGTAGTTCCGTGTTACGTTGTATTCTGAGCTGGGCGGTTCTAAGCTACTGAGCTTCTCCATTTCATCGTTAACAGTATTCGAAATGGCTTCCGGAACCACCTTGTGCTCCAACCTTACCTTAAACTTTGCAAGTATCGTCTCCTTTTCGTCTTTCTCCATTCCTAGCTCGCGCTTTATCTGCTTCATTTGCTCAGTGAGGAAGTACTTTCTCTGAGACTTCGAGACATTCTCCTCTATTTGTTTGTGAATACGACGTGACACGCGAGTGGTTTCCAAGTCCTTTTTCAAGAGCTCCAAGGTAAGCCGGATACGCTCAGCGATCTCCGTTTCCTCTAGCACGTCTTGAAGAGATGCAGGGTTTTCCCATTGTGAGGCAGACGCCTAAATCAGCTAGATGATAAGGGTTGTTGACATCAACGCTTTCGAGCAAGAGCTCCAGCTGCTCTTTATAAAACGAGCCCAGTCGCAACAATTCCTTCATAGTTTCTATGACGCTGAGCGAGTAGGCCTTAATTAAATCACTACCCAAGTCCGCGATGGGCTCTGTATGAAGAGTCAAAAGTGGTTCCGAGGATACGACTCGCGTCCATCTGATGCGATGGTGACACAAAAGCGTGAGCTCAACACCCTTCTGTCTGGGCATATGCCTGATAATCTTGGCGAGCACGCCCACGCGATGAAGCTGTTCAGCATCATTGTATGGGTATGAATGCTCTGTGGGAACAAGGTCGATGCCAGCCTGTTTATGAAGAAAGAGTCCCACGTGTCGTAGTCCTGTGTCCCGCAGCGAGGCAAACGCTTTACATGCGGCGGGATCGTGCACGATGATGGGTGCAATGATCTTTGGGAAACGCGGACGTGTGAAAAGCGGTATGGAGAGCAGATCGCGTGGTTCTATAGCTGGACGCCGACCTACAACCTGCTCGGATGATGTGGAAGAAGGTGTCGGCGGTACAATGATATCCGTAGGAGACGCCGGGCTATCATTCTTGTTCTCATCGTTCTTCTTCTCATCCCTTGGGGATTTTGCTGGTGTGGACGGCTTTTTGCTGTCATCTCCGGACGAATCGGAGCAAAAGGGACGGTAGAAGCTTCGTAACGCGAGTGGAGACGGTCGTAAGAATGGTCGAGGATGGCACAAAGATGAAGAGACAAGCCTTGTGAGAGAAAGAGCTGATGATGACATGACTGTGACGGAAGGCTTTCGGGGTAGTATTGCTGTGGTGTGTCAGATCGTTAAGACCTGGACAGAGACGGTCGGAACTGTTAACTCGTCGAGTATGTTACGGGGGCGTCGCTTGCAAGCGCTCCACCTGGATGACGATCACGACGAAGCCACAGATGACGTGGTTCGGCGATGATCCGCTCACGGTCCCACGGTAGTCCTCCAGCCGAAAAGCAGCTGGGTCGGTTCCAGATTATGAGGGCGCCTTCGGAGCACTGCGGTTGAGCTTTAGTACAAGCTTGTCCTCGTGTGCTCTTGATTGGTTTGAGTTCACGCTAGACAAGCGTAGATCTCTATGGAAGAATGGTCATCGACGGGACTCCTTCTTGCGTTAAATATATGGAAGCTTTCCAAAAATCGCAATTTTTCGACTTTTTAAGTATTTTTCCTACGCTTGAAAGAAATCCAAGGCTTGATAACAAAGCTCCCGCTTCCCTCATCACATCTTTGTTTTGTACTGGGGCTTAGATATTGCGCCCTTGTTTGATGAAAGCAGGTGTAGTATGACATACTGCGATACTACGGCGGTAACGATTTGAGCTGCTGGCTGGGAAACCTTCGCATTATTGACAGATATTCTGTGTAGACAATGGTCTACACAGAATATCTGTCAATTGTTGATATGGAAATGGTAGAACTGGTCTAGCTTGTGACAGTGAGTTTCTCTGATATGAGGTTGGATTAAGTTGCTCGTTTAATGCAGCCAGGGTTGTACGGCAACTCTCTCTCCGGTAATAGTAGATGAACTCGTAATCCTTTATTATATTCTAGTCTGGGAGCTATACTAGTACAATAGCAGAGAAGCTGCGGTCTAGCACACTCCTCTACCGATCAAACCATGAGAAGAACTATCCTGCCCAGACTTGTTTTACTCACCAGCTATATACGCTCTAACTCTTTCCCCTATAACCTTCCTACCATCTCTCTTTCGCAGTGGCCACCGAATACATACTGTTGTGGCCTAAAAGCTCTCTGAAACTTCACAAATTCCCAGGGACCGTGTTTGTAAGTAAAACAAAGTTGCAAGTCCTCATGCTACTTTTCTTGTCCTTCACCTGGTGTCTCTACATGGCATAATAATCCATCGGTGCCCTATGTAGTTCCATTTTGTCTGCAAAATTTTTGATTTTGCGGAACGATACATTCTCTTCCACCTTCTACTTGGCTTAGAAAGGCAAACGCAGACTATAGACTAAAGTTGTGAATTGAGCAATACCCTTAATTGTTAAAGCGTTGTTCTGTTAACTTCAAAGTGCTTGTCACTGACGAAATTGTGTTTCCGCGCTTCCAAAGGCATATGTTGACAATGAAACTACTGTTACAGAAAGGATAAACAACTCATCCCCTACCTCACTGCACGGCGATATCAGCAAAAACCTGTTTTTGAGTTCGAAAATAATATCCTACCGCGGAATATGAAGTAATAAGGTTTCGACATATCGCGAAACAAAGGAGGATGAATGAATTACTTTTGAGTTATGTTTATCTTCTAACTCGTCTCTGCTGTTGATTTTGCTATTTGCGTGGTGGACACAAACATTTTCTTGTCTTTGCTGGCGCGCATGTCCATTACGCTCCTTCTTGATGCTCATTATGAGCTATATGCCGGTTGAGTTTCCATCGATGGGATTGCAATCCCAGGTTGCAACACATTTCAAAGATTGCAATTCGATGGGGTGTGAGCAGACCCATCAACCCATCAGATTGCAAAGATTGCACCCATCAATTTGAAATCAAAGGCAGTCGTCAGACTGCGTTGAATATATCGATATACAAAGAACCGTAAACTCGATACATGCTCTACCGTTGGCAATGTACATCTCTTCAAAGATGCTTAGCGAACACTCAACAGCTCAAGAGCTGTTCTAACCCTTCATAACCATATAAAAGCTGATCAAGTTCACCTTTTACTTTTGGTCTGTGGCTGAGGGGAACGTCTGTGGTCAATGGCTGGTAGTGTTCTGTCGAATAATCGAATGAGAACAAGCCCTCAGTTGTTTGAATCTATTTTTTTTGCGTGTTAATGCGCGGTTTCGGGATGTTGAAGTTGTACAACAGGCCTTCGATTCTGTTAGAAAGGAGGAAACAGCGGTGCAATAAATCACGGTAGCTTTGATAAAATCCTACATAATGGTGATGGGAATTGAGATGGCGGTTCAGCAAAGTGACGGGGATGGGCATTGCAGCTTAGTTAAGTAATGGGGATGGGGACTGGATTTTTCCCACTGGGATTGCAATTCGATGGAGAATCCCATCAAGGAGATCGCATCAAGGAAATCCCATCAATTGCGAGATTGCTGCTACACCCACCCATCACCTTCCCATCAGATTGTTTCCACCCATATAGCCTATATGCGCCTGATCATTACGGTTATGTTTAATTTTCCAAAGGTCAACTCTTTGATTCGAATGCTAGGTTTCTGGAATCAGAATCAAGCATTGGAACATTTCGGTTTTCGTTGACGGAAGGTCGGCATACCACGACCACCTATCTTCTACTTTTGTCGTCCTTCACAAACGAATACTTTGCAGTGGCAAATGGCCAGAAGACGCTCTTCTGTGGCCCCATTATTACTACCTGCACATCCAAACGCTCCTGGCGCATTCTCAGTAGCAAGAGCTGTGACCCATGACAAGCTTCTCCGTTTGGACACTGTTATTTTACGAGGAAACAAGCCACTAATGAAAATCTGAAGTCGCCAAAACTGGGATTGTTAACGTTGATTTAGACAGAAGATACATGTACTTCTGCGTTCCTCGCTTCATTAGTCGTAATATTGGCTTTAATGTGGTCCAAAAGATGGCTGTGAATAGATTTTTCTGCAATGCTTTTGTTGCTGAGTTGTGTAACAAAGCACTTGTGCAGATTAAGATTAAAAAAAGGGCAGTAATTGAAGAGGATCGCTGTTTAAAGAGGGAGAAGACCAGGAAGCCAAGCTGTAGCGGGAGCCCCATGCGTATAAGGAAGTGTTCAGAAGGAAATGTGAGTTAGGCTTCGGGTCTTCGAGTTGTTAAGGATAGCTTTAAGGGTAGGTGCAAACCCTCTTCGAAGAGAAAGGACTATAAATTGCCGATGGTATAGATTGGTATCAACAGTACTGAATGGTACGCAGTTACACTCACCTATAACAAGAAATTTAGTCCACAATCTTTTTGTTCCAGCAAGACCTCCGACAGAATTCTTTTGAAGAGCTCCTTCAATCTAATCGCAGCTAGTGATGATCGTTCCGGATATGAAAGTTTCTCATAACCACAGCTAGTGATGAACGTTCCGGATATGTAAGGTTTTCATGATCTCAGTATCTTTCCCTTAACTAAGTCTTAATACTCAGCCATTCTGCTGGGCAAAATCAGAGCTCATTGCTCGTTTCAAAGCATTCTCGTTTTGGAGAACCTGAGCGGGCCACCTTCCACCTTACACGCCGCCGCGAGACTTGCAAGCTTTAAT
Source organism: Gracilariopsis chorda (assembly GCA_003194525.1). Taxonomy (NCBI): domain Eukaryota; phylum Rhodophyta; class Florideophyceae; order Gracilariales; family Gracilariaceae; genus Gracilariopsis; species Gracilariopsis chorda. Next base: position 16,568 of record NBIV01000183.1, read on the forward strand.
GCATGCTGCCCCAGCAGCGATACACGCCGGACCACAAGATTCAGCCTCAGGTGCACACGCACCGATGCACAACCCCATAGCCGCTGCGCACGAGAGGTTGCAGATGATCTTTCCTCGAGAGTTCAGTTTCCTGACTTTGCCACAGCACTTGAGCACACTTCGGTTGACACGGCTTTGTTTCTGGCTGCTGCTCAGCTTGCTGTATGAGCGCCAGTGAAAGCGACCAACAATACCCTTGTCGTAGATACTGTCACATTTTCCAGCATATCCAACGCTGAAGAGAGCGAGGAAGAGAGAGAAGAATAAAGCAAAGGCAAAGTTGAGCTTGGCCATGATTCAGTGAATTTGAAGTTGAACGGAACTTTGTGCCAACTGACGGAATAGAAATGTGTGGAAGAGGATGTAGGTAAGTGAGTTAGGATGTCTTCATGGCCCGAGACGACGCCCTTCGAGCTGTGGGAGGGTTTTATACTGTCGGTTTGAGTTCATCATTCTCCAGACAAGTTAACTGTTTGCAAGAAGTTCGATTTTCTAAAGTGAAGAAACATGAGTTTCGACGACTCCTGCCAACGGACGGCTCACTCACTCATATTTTATCGTATCAGCTTCTTCGTCAGAGAGTGAGGACGTATTATTGGCAGGCCCGATTATGGCGATCTCAAAAGCTATGAAGTAAATCCATAACAAAGGAGGTGATGGTATCAAGCCTGGGCAAGACAAATATCTTGTCATTCGCATATGCTACGGTTTTACTTGCAGAGGGATATAGTTTCTTATTACCGGAGACGCGTTGCAGCTACGAGTTAATCTTCTGAATGCTGATCTGCGTGGTCTATTGACATATCAAGCGACTCGCTGCTTGTTGTAATGAATGAAGTCACAAAAGCCACCAGACAAATTTCATCAATACAGCTGAATCTTTTGCTATCCAGAGCGTAGAGCTGAGCTGCCCAATCGTGATAATATATATGTAGGTTCTTCAGTGTTGTTGTTCCAAATGAGTGGAAACAATTGGGATTGCAACAATAGGATTGTTGGATGTGTTTTGGGATCCTCTTTTTCTCGTTTCCAACCTGCAAACGTTTATGCACCGGTGTATTGAAGTTATAAATGTTATCAACGCGCTCATTATAACTTCCATCAGAAAGAAAGACTTGCGGACTTCAGGGGGGGATGATCTCGATTTCTTTGAAAGAGAACTGTAAGAAGAAATGAAAAGCGATTCTTTACTGATGCTCTCTTCATGCAGAGATGGTATTCCCTAACCTCTTTACAAAGGTATGTCTAAAGTATATCCTTGGTGGCGCAAGATATAAAGAACTAAATATCTTACACGGAATTTAGATGGTGAATTTTCCCGGCACATGATATTTGCTTACGATAAGACCTTTCTTTTAACTCTCTGGAAAGTGTAATGCGGGTCTACATATGGCTTATTCCAGACCATGAGCTAAACTCATTTCATAAAATGCGAATTCTCCATCCCTTAATGGGCGTCTCCTGAAACCGCAAATACACAGATTTAAAAGGCTATACATGAGTCTGAGGTTGGATGCATTTCATCGAAAGCTCATGGCTCCTGATGCTTCTTCCATGAGCTTTGTTTCTGCCAAAGAGAATGTGGAACAAATCTCTCGCATGCGAGATAACGAAGAAACAGTTTTTCGCTTCTGCGTTTTCAGGAGACGCCTAAATCCGAAGACCACAACAATCTCCTTGAGCAACAAACCAGCGAAGAGATAAGATCATGGTTGACGATTTAACCGCTCGAGAGAATGTGTGCACCGGGGACTCAGACTAACAGGTCATCACTCTGCTGACACAATTCCACTGCTTTTACCAAAGGCACTGCTGCATTCCATCTGTAGCATGGCCTCAATAAGGAAACCTTTGCAAGTTGTATCTCTTTTTCCAACGCATGAATCCATTCAGGTAAGGTTGTTCTTGAGGAGTACAGCGAGGACAAATCTAACCCTCGCGAATGCCAACAATGTCATGTTGAATACTTGTCACGTCGAAAAGCTGCACCGATACTGTTAACTACATAGGCGCATTCGCAGATGAGAATACTTGTCACGTTCATGCAATCTTCAAAACCCCTAAAACGCAGACTGTCCGAAACAGTTCTCGGAATTAGCAGAAATAATTGTACCGTCACTAGTTGAACACTTCAAGGTGTTGTTTGAATGTGCACTACCGTTGGTGGAGTATGGAGCGATTGATCATGGTTCTGGATGGTTCATGTCTACACCAGTTCTTTAGGTACAAGAATACGCTCGACTGTGAGCTAGCTTTTGCGAATCATGGAAATGATGGAAAAGAGTGTGTTACCTATGCATTATGTAGAGCAACGCTATTGCGGAACTTTAACGCTAATGCGGCTCATATACAATTGATCCCATGGATAAGCATGGAACCGACATTATGAGATGGAGGTCAATTTCCAATTGTTTGGCGTAGAGCCAATTATTGGCATGGTTATGATTAGCCCAGTATTACTGGTAAGAGTAGCACACGTTTAGTGGCTTTTACACTCATTTTTGGGCTGGTCAATATTTTAGAGACAATCACCATTAGAGTGGGTTGGCGCTGCCGCTACTTAAACGGAGGTGCACCAACCCATCCCTCTGAGAAGTAAACTATCAAGCAAGTGCTTGGCTCTGACTCAGACCCCCCTGGGCGCCTAATAAATCCTCGTGGAGGGCCGATTTCTTGTGCAGAACTAGTCACCCAACGTTTGGAGCTTTTTCACTGCACTAGCCTACAGTTCTCCACTGCATGTTGAGTGTTCTTTCTTTTGTTTTTCCTGGTAGCAGATGGCACCATAGTGTCCATTGGTGTTACCGTTCACCGACATTAAGTCGTCTTTACGATCTAGCTGGTTTAAACCGTCGTCACGGCCTCTCATCTGACACCTGTCGTGCACGTAAAGTAGAACCCAGAGTTACGCCCGACTAGTGTGGCCACGAAAAGTGGTTTGTTCGCTACACTGCCCTCTACGAAGGAAGTCCCCAAAAAGCCTTCGTGCGGCATGCTCTCACAGGGTTTGGACCACAGATTATGCCCTATATTACAAGTTGGGAATCCTGTATGTGCGCGCGAGTCGATCAAACCTTTGAATAGCAAAGTTTTGTGGGACGCATGTTGCAGTTTCTTTCAGGACGTGTGCAATTAGTGACCAAAAGTGTACGAAAAGGGTATGAGACGAAAAGTAAGATTTCAGGCACAGGTTGCACGTGGTAGTTTTTGACAAAAACGTTTGACTTTAGTATGAAGCTAAGATATTCAGAAAACCGCGCGCAGCATCAGTAAGTGCCTCCATCCGTCAATGCATGTGACTTTTTTTCCTCTTTTCTTCGACAAACGCTACCCTTCGGGTTACACAAGAGCCGTTGTGGCGATGAACGTACTGTATTTGAAACCAGAGTTAAAATGCTCCCAAACTGGTTTATTCTTAAGCCTGAGGTCTCCCCAACTACGGCAGATTTCATAAAGAGCGTCATGGGTTAAGAACCAAAACGTGGTAGCGTCTCGATTCTCAGCTGGCGTGAACTGGTTTGTCGACCTAAACCGTTGCGACATGAAAGTTTCACGCTGTGCTTCTTGTGCCAGGTGGCGGCTCAACCGGACACAGGGATTTCAGCAACCTCACTGGCTCGGAGTCAAGGCCTGAGCGCCATATATGTTGATACGTGCCGTCATTGGAGTGTTTGATCCCAAAATGCGCTACCAAGTGGGGGAAACGCATAAGTGCGATTTCTGCTGCACTGCACCCACCTTTTACCGTCGTTCTGCTGATATTTCCAGCCAAACAGGGTGCCTGTCCACTGAGCTGGGTGCATCGCCTACTCTCCTTTTACATGGTTCGAAACCTTTTTTCTCTTTTTCCAAGGTTACCAAAGTGCCTCTCTCGGAGTTCTGTTACTCCCAACAACACAGGGTGGTCCATATCTGGTCAAAGACCTCGTTGGATTCTTCTGCATGCAGGTCAGCGACTACCAGGCGATCCAGATCGGCCGAGTCTGGCTTTGTTTTTACGGTATTGTGAACTCCGATGCGGGTATCAAGTTTCTTGGAAGCAATTCCGGAATCGGGACCGACATCCCCGACGGTTTCTTTCCTAATAGGAATACTATCTTCATTGCTGACTGCATCTTCAACCTGGGCTGCGGGAGCGTTGAGAGCCCGCTACGGGGTATTGACGGAAGCCATCTCACATTTCTCAATAGCAGTTCCATTATTACATAGACCGGGCAACGCCGGAGTAACCAAAGTGGGACTTCCGTTCTCCTCCCGCTCCCTAGGCGGAGCCTCGGAGGTTTGTAAAACCTCTGGTGGGGGAGTAACTCTGTAAGAGACAATTAGATGAGACTTTGAGGGGTTAGAATTGAAATGCAATGCCCTCAGAGAGGGATTCTTGGTACTTGGTTGATTTCCCGAATGTTTCGGTAATGTAGTCATTGCATGAACTACGACCACTAATAGTGGATTTGACACGTGGGACACGGAAGAGTCAATTGGCGGTTGGCCAGAGTAGTGGGCAAGAACCACCAAAGTGGAGTAATTTAGTTAATTCTATTTATTATTCTTACACCCATTTCTGGGATGGTTTAGTACTTAGTGCGCCGGCGGGTTGCCGTCGCACCAGTAAACCTTCCTGAACAAGGGAACCCAACCTGGGGAATTGGCTCTAGACCTCACCGCCTTTGAGTGTTCTCTACTCCTCTTTGGAGGGAAGCACCGTCGCATACGGGAAGTCTAACCCCCTTCCCTATCTAAAGGAGCCGAATATTCGGACTGTTATTCCAGCTGTCTTGGTGTTCGCCTTGTATAAGGTTTATTTACTGGCACTGCCGTTAGTCTTCGTCACGACACTCTTGACTCAGCTCCCCTTTATTTTTCCCTTTACAGGGTGGCTTTCCCGCTACCCACGGCTCGTATTTGTGCGTGCCACTAACGTGGAAACCTCACCTCTCTAGAGGACGACCACCCCCATACACCGCGGCTGCGGATACCCGACTCTTGCTTCAACCTCCCTGCGCAAGTCGCGACGGGTGGCCTCGGCCTTACAACCCGACATAGTCGTGCCACTCCTGGGAGGGCTCTACCCAACTGGGCTCACCTTTAACAAGAAAAGATGCCGAACGTCTTTCGGTGCACTCCCGCTTCCGGGCATTGCACTACAAGAGTCAGTGTCCTGAATTTCCAAAGATTCCGGTAGATCGGTTAGTCCCCGTTCTGGTTGCGGCGGAATCGCGGGGCGTGACTAAGTGTATTCCGCACCGTGCATTTCATCTCGTGTACGTTCCTTAGGAAGTGTTGTAGGTGATGTCACGACTTCCAGGTTTGGTTTCGGCGCTGTAGTGACGCGATCGTGTGAGATCCACTCATGTCGGTTGTTTCTATCCGGTGCCACTGTGTCTGCTAAGACAGAAGCCACACGGTAGGGTCCTTCTGTGACCAGAGATAGCTTTTGAAGGCATTCCATCGCAGAGTTATAATACTCCTTTTGGAAGAACACCCAGTGGTCCGCCTGCAGTCGGGGTAGGGGCCAGTGGACCTTGCTGTCGAAATTCCGCTTGTAAGTGAGTTGAGCTTTCTCCATAGCCTTTCGGGCTAACCGAACCATTATGGCTAGCTATGCCTTCTAGGCATTGGGATATAACCCCGGTGACGGGTAATTAGACGGGGTGGCTGAGCCTCAATTGCAACAGGTGGCGGTATCCTTCAAAACACCAACTCAAATGGGGACAAAGATGTTACCCGATGTACCTGGGTGTTACACGCATATGTAATGGCATCCGTGTACAGGTCCCATTCCTTGGGGTGATCTGCAACATAAAAGCTCAATTCATTGAGCATTGTGCGGTTAAACCTCTCTATCTGGCTATTCTTGTTAGGGTGATACGTAGTTACAAACAGATCCCTGATATCTAGGTGTGGTGCAATGCCCCAAAGAGGAAAAAACCGAAAGACGTTCGGGATCTTCCTCTCACGAGGTGAACCCAGTTGGGTAGAGCCCTCCCAGGGGTGTCACGGCGAAGCCGGTTTGTAAGACCACGGACACCTGTCGCGACTTGCGCAGGGAGGTGAAGGCGAAGAATCGGTATCCGCGTGAGCGGAGTGTGATCCTCAGTAGAGGTATGTTTCCACGTAAGTGGGGGTGTGTGGACGGATGCACACACGAGGGCCGCGGGTAGCGGGATGTACTACCCTGAAAGGGGCAAAGGAGGAAGAGTGAAGGGAAAGGAGGAAGAGTGGGCGAGGGTGAGTCACGAGAGCGACGAACAAATACGGCAATGCCGGTGGACAGGACTCCCTATACAAGGCGAAACACCAATGTGATTGGAACAATTATACTCCCAAGGATGGGTCTCTTTAGGTGTGCAAGGGGGTTAGAGGTCCCGTGGTTCATGGCGTTTCCCTCCGAGGAGTTGAGAACGCGCGGATGCGGCAACAACTAGAGCCAACTCCCCAGGTTGGGGTCCTTTGTTGGGGAAGGTTTATTGGTGCGACGGCAGTGCACCGTCGCACTAAGTACTAGCTTCCCAGAAATGGGTGTGAAAATAATAAATAAAATTAACTAAAATACTCCACATTTCGTGGCAACCTTCACTACTGTGGCCAACCGCCAATTGACCCAAAACCGTGTCCCATGTGTCCATATCCACCATTGTGGGGCGTAGTTCATATACACACTACACAACCGATAATATCGGGAAAGCACTCAAGTACCAGGAATCCCTCCCTGAGGGCGTTGCACTTCATTTCCCCCCCTAACACGGGAAAACGACCGCGGACGCGGAGGATTCCCAGACGAAAATGGGTGATAAAAGTGCGTGCGCCGTCTCCGGTTGTCCGGTAAATTGCTCTGCATCTAAGTCACCAGCCCCTGATATCGCAGCCGTTTTTTCCTGGTTCTTCTTTCCTGGCATAGCCAGCTGGTGTAGTATAGTGTTGTGGGAAGCTAGCTGCTCCCTTGAATAAACTTTCCCGTTTAGAACGGTGATTATTGTTTGAGTTCCCCGTCTTCGACGGACCTTGCCTTGTTATCCTTTCCTATCGCCCTTCGCTCGCGCGGCAACGTTACCCAACTTGGGCATTGACCAGCGTGGCTGGAGCTGCAGTTCCGGTTTGACAGTGGTATCGCACGACGTGGGACCGTGGGAGGTGTTCGATTGCCTCCCACCTATCCCCACTGGGGTCATACCCGTACCAGCGGACGCGGTATTGTACAATACTATCCTGGTCCCAGGTGTGTCCGAAAAGTCCGTATACTACGAACTCTCGTTCGTAGACCTGCCGGCCGTGCCGGTTGGTGGTTGTACTCCTTTGGGAAGGTTGCCCGCGGTGCGGTATAATGTCCCTTAGCAGGGTGTTCGGCGACAACTCCGGCGTTGCCGTGCGCTGTGGTACCAGCCACTGCTCGTGCGGGAGGATATCCCTCAAGAGGGTGTTTGGCGTCATGGTTTTCACCGCCAAGTCATTCCCCATTGGGGCAGGGTCGTTTCCGCTTTCGCGGTATTGCGGGCAAAACACCAGTCAGCGGGGAACTTGAGCTCCGCCTTCGCGGTTGAGCTCACGAACCGCGAGTTTGCGAGAAGATGACCGCTCCTGAGGAATCGGCGTTTGCACGATCCCCTGGGGGGTCGTGTGCGACGCGGTGATTGGATGGCAAACCGCCTCCCTGCCAGGCGCATGAGCGCTCTGCACCATACGTTCCGGCGACGCCGTGGTGTCCCCGGCTACTGACGGGTTGCCTCGGGCTAACTCCGGTACACCGGTATTTTGGTCAAATTTCTCCTTTGGGGGTGCCGGGCAGGTGCCGATGACACCCTTTTCAGGGGCTTGGCCGCTAAGTGCGGTGCACTGTCTCCATGGGGAGGGGCAGCATCCGGTACGACCGGTTTCGAGCGTGCGATGGCGCGCGTTTTTCCCGAGTTCCTCGGTTCTTCGCCGCAGCGTTGCGGAAGTTGGCGCAAATTACTCCCCGGGGCGGGGGCTTCGATTCTGTCAACGACAGGACGCGTTTCCAGCGCTTTCGCGCCAGGGCCTGAAGCTTCGACTGCGGCTTTGCTGCCTTTTTCTCCAAGAGGGGTGTGGGTATTTCCCAGTGGCGCTGGCGTATCTGGGCATCTCTTCTCCGCGGGGCGCGGGTCTGCTGGACCTAATTGGACCGCTTCCGTGGGGGCTTCCGCCAATGGCGGCTTCGAAGCATCGCTCTGCTCAGGGGATTGGGGGCGATCGTCTCCATACTCCCGTATCGGGGATCGGATCCTTCCCTGACAGTGGTGTGAGATAGTTGCGCTTCAACTTCCCGTGTAGCACGATATATTTCCCGCGTTTGTGGCGATGCCTCCGGGGATGGATCGGGCGATTGCATTTCCGCTGCTGCGGTTTCGGGGGGAGCTTCTTGTTTTCCCGTGACGGACGGTATAATTGCCGCTTCTGCGGGGCCTGCGCGTCTGGTTCCTGTTGCCCAAAACTGCCCGAGAACGGGGGATTAGTGTCCGTGTGACATACTCCGTGCTCCACGGTCAGTGTTCCGTATGTTACGTGTTTCCCGTTGCGACGGCGATATCGTTCCTCGAAAACGAGTGTTCTCCTCCCCCTCCGTAGACGGAGCGGCGGGATAAGGGAGAACATTCCCCGCCTGGCGGGTGTAAATTCGCGCCAGGGGCGGGCGTGTTAGAGGCGGGCGCTGAGATGCGGGCGCTGAGAGGCCCGAATTACCCGGCTGAGCCGGTGAGTCCGAGAGGGTCGGTAGGTCTGAGAGTCCCCGGCTGGGGTGTGGTAGTACCATAGGCCTAGTGCTCCCGGATGATTCCGGTGTTGCAGAGTCGGTATAAAAGGGTTTGCCTGGATCCAGGTCTACCTCTGACGAGGGAGGAGGGGAGAGGACAACACGATCACGGGAAATCCGTTCGTGCGTGTCGCCCATCTCTACCACGACAGTGTCGGTGTTTACGGAGATGACCTTGAATGGTCCATCCCCCACAGGCGAGAGTTTATGGCGCTTCTCCCGTTCCGGGTTGTAGTACTCTTTCCTGATGAAGACGTAGTTATTCGCCCAAATCGGGGACGGTTTCCCTCGCCAGTGAGTATCAAAACCCCACTTGTACGTGGCTTGCGCACGTGCCATTGACTCTCGCGAAGCGGGGACCAGCTTGGAAAGCCATTCCTTACATTGCTGCTGGTAGATACCCACTAAGGGGAAATTGTCCAAGGTAGCTTCGGATTCCAGCGCCACCGGCGGGGGTGTTCTGGATAGAACCAACTCGAATGGCGAAACTCCGGTAGTCCGGTGTACCTGCGTGTTGTACGCGTAAGGTAACGCATCAGCGTACATGTCCCAGTTCTTTGGGTGGTCTGCGACTTAGGATCGTAACGCCGCGAGTAACGTCCGGTTAAACCGTTCAACTTGCCCGTTACACTGGGGGTGGTAGGTAGTTGTGAACAAGTTCTTGACATCCAGGATGCGACAAACATCCGGGAAGAACTTGCTCGCGAACTGTTTGCCGTTATCGGAGAGCACCTCCACAGGAGGACCGTAGACAAAAATCCAGTGGGTCACAAGAGCCTGGGCCACCGTGAAAGCGGTTATCCTCCGAAGAGAGACAGTCCGCACCAGCTTGGAAAAGCGGTCGGTAATGACAAGTAGAAACTTGTTTCCACGTTTCGTGGTGAGTAGTGGTCCGAGAATATCGATCGCGATAAACTCGAGTGGCGCCCTTGCGGGGAATAGTTTCATCTTCTTCGCATTTTTGCGGAGTTTCACGCGATTCTTCGCGCATTCGCTACAAAAACGCACAGTTGCGTAGCAATCCACCGCCATAGTGGGCCAATAGAAATCCCTTCGCAGGGTTAGGTAGATTTTTCTCCCACCTGGGTGACCGCCCATGGAGACGTAGTGTGATAGATGTAACACCCGCGATTGCAAGGAATGTGGTACCAAAATCTGTGGGCGGGCTTCGACCTTCCGGACGAGGTAGCCCTTGTCGTCCACCCCGAAAGGGAGATCTTCACCACCGTCAGGACGGGCACGAATCCTCGTGCAGAAGGGGTCACCGAACTGTTGTCGGATCATCTCTTCTGGTGAAACCGGTACAAAATTTCCCGGTAACGGGTTCTCAGATTCATCTCGCGATGCGAGTAGGTCGTCAAAGTCAGCATCCTCGTCCCAGTTTTTGGGCCCAGCCTCGACGGCGTATTCCGGATCATCCGGGTCTATGGCCATGAAACATGGGACTTCATCATCTTCCGTTGGGAGTGCTTCCCCACTTGTCGGTAAACGCGACAGGGCGTCAGCTTGGGTGTTCTGCGCGCCCTTCTCATAAATGACTTGGAAGTCATATTCCGCGAGGTGGAGTCTCCAGCGCATGAGGCGTCTCGACGGGTCGGAGATATTAATTAACCATCTCAGTGAGGAATGATCCGTGTACATGGTGAAGTGAATTCCCATAAGGTAGGGGCCCAGAGTGGTCATCGCCCATACGACGGCAAGGCACTATTTCTCCGATACGGAGTAGTTCCGCTCATGAACATTGAGCGAGCGCGACCAATAACCAATTGGGTGTCGTTTGCTCTCGGGGATGGTTTGAAAAAGAGCACACCCGACTTGGTAGTCGCTCGAGTCCGTGTCTACGGAGTATGGCAACCCAAGTTTTGGGAGATGTAGGATTGGTGCTAATGTGACAACCTCTTTCAAGGAGTTAAAGGCTTCCGATTGCTCGGGGGTAAATATTCCCAGTTTTGGGGGGTTCCCGTTTCGCAACAACGGGTTTAGGGGCGCCACGGTATCCGAAAAGTTTGGGATAAACCGTCGATAGACGTTGACCAGCCCCAAAAAGGAGCGCAGTTCCAGTTGAGTACGGGGCTCTTTCGCCTCAACAAGGGATTTGACTCGAGCTTTCTCGATCGCTAACCGTCCAGGACGGAGAATGTGACCCAGATACTTCACAGTATCTGTGAAAAACTCGCATTTACTCAACTTGAGGGTAATTCCCGCATCGCGGAGTACGGTCAGCACGTCTAAGATGTGAGTGAGATGGTCGTCCAACGAGTTGGAGAAGATGATAATATCGTCAAGGTAGACCAGACAACTCCGCCACTTAAAGCGGTTGAGTAGAATATCTACTGCACGCTGAAAGGTTGCGGGGGCGTTGGGTAACCCAAATGACATCCGCTTGAAGCGGTACGTTCATGCGTGGCAGGTGAATGGGTTTTGTCGCGATCCTCCTGTCTAAAAGGTACCTGCCAATATCCCCAATTGGCATCGAGGGCCGTGAAAACGGTGGCGTCTCCAAGGTATTGAATACACTCGTTCATACAAGGGATGGGGTATGTGTCCCTAACCTTCACGGCATTGAGCCGGCGGTAGTCGACACAGAACCTCCAGGTTCCGTCTGCCTTCAAAGCCAGTACCACTGGGGACACCCAGGGTGATTGGGTGGGTTCAATCACCCCTGCGCGGAGCATCTTGTCCACTTGGGACTGCTCCTCTTCCCGAGCTTTCGGACCTGCCCTGTAAGGGGGTTACGCAACCGGTCGCGCATTGGGGATAAGATCAATCCGGTGTTCCGTTGCATTAATCTCGCCAAGCGAGCAATCCCAAATAGTGGTGAATTCCCGTAACATATTACAGAGTTTGTCGCGCTGCGACTCTGGCACATGGCTGAAGTCCAGCGCCTCAAGTGCCTTACCCGGATCTATCCGGTCGTTGCTCAACGGAGCGTTGTCCTCTTTCACAGATGTGGTTCGCAATTCCGAGTTACTCGGTATGTTTGGCGCTAAAGTAGCGGTTTCCTCCCCCTCCTTAGACTTGAAGTCTTCGGACGGCGGGGCGAACTCCTCAGAAGAGGTGGAAACTCTGAGTACATCGGCGGCTGTCATCTTCGTTGGCAGCATTACCATAGGATGGGGGGTTACACTCCCAATTACTTGGTGTTCTACCAGATACTGGGGGTGTTTGCCAAGGTTGGCAACCAATATCCGGAAAGGAAAATCTGGGGAAATGGAGACAATTCCATTAGTCAGCGCCAGCTGGGAGTTCTCTTACAACGAGGCGAGGGTTTGTATAACTCGAGGACCGTGTTGACGGGAATTTACTTGCACCTAAACTTGGGACTCAGGCGGTATAGAAACCGAGGCAGCGACGCGGAGCTTGATGGACTCGCGGGATGTGGGCGTTGGTTCCTGCGCAGCAGGGAGCGGAATTTGTTTCCGAGAGGACGGCTTTAGCGGGCGGCGAACAATCGGAACCGACGATCCATCGTGAAGTTCTACACGCCTGAGGCGGGGCCTGATTGCGTGAACAAATCTGTCGCAGTAATCACATCCCAGTATGACTGGTGCTGCCAATGAACGGCAAAGGATGAAGTCCAACTTCACCACAGGGGCACCAAGTCTCACGATAAGGTCCACTGTTCCCACCGTTTGTAACGGATTGTTGTTCGCATCCGAAATGTCGGGGACCACGTCAGAGCATATACGAGACCGCACAAGCGGGGGTAACAATGATTCCACAACAAAGTTGGGGCCTGCACCTGTATCCAGGACGGTGAGAAACCTCACCATAAACTAGGGATCAAAACCAAGATCGCCATAGACCTTGTAATTACGCTCGGCCATGACCAAGACTCTACCGGGAATCCGGGGATTTTTACTCCGTATCCACGGGTGACGCAACACCACGAGGGGCGCAGAGTCCGCGTCAGCGGTGTCTTTCCTCGAGAGGACTTTCACCGGGGAGGGAGGCGAGGACGCCTCTGGCGCCAACAGCCTCTTGTCTGAGGACGCCTCGGGCGTCAACAGCCTCTTGTCTGAGGACGCCTCGGGCGTCAACAGCCTCTTGTCTGAGGACGCCTCGGGCGTCAACAGCCTCTTGCCTGAGGACGCCTCTCCCAAAACGGGAGACTCCCTCAGTTAGTTTTCCGCCATCGGCGGTGGGTTTGTTTCCTCGACAACTAGTGCTTCATCCCGTTGACGGGGGTTTCTATCCGCATAAGCGGGGGTTGCAATGGATGGTTGCGCGATCTCGCGAATCTGGGTGTATGGAGCTTGCCGCGCACGCAGGGTCTGTGGTAGGGAATGGGAAAAGTCCGTTTTAGCACGGAGTTAGGAAGCTTTAGGGACGGAACGTTTCTCCTCTGGAGTGAGGGCCTCGTAGTTTGCCACCGCCTTGGCGATATCCTTCAGTGAGCAGATACACTGAGTCGAGGTATGGCCATGGGCATAACAAAGGTGGCAAATGAGAGTAAACACCGCGACACGCGGATTATTATTCCGAGTATCGGAGAAGCGAACCGCAGGGCGGGTGTCAGTGCATCCAGGTCGTTGATAACGGGATTGACCGTTTTAAAACGGGAGTCGTTGGGGTTGGACCCGACCGTTACCACCGTATAGAACGGGATCTTCTGTTCCCACATCACGGGTTATCTCCGTCATTGACGGTAAATCGGTGGTGGGAATCGACAAACCATCCCCCTGCACTAAATGTACGGTATCAAATCCCTGTCTATGGTTCCCATCCGCAGTGAGCGGGAGCGATGAGGAGTCGCTCTCCATCATCAAAGCCTTGGCGGATTTAGACCAATTGTTCGGAGTTCTTGCACGAAGTGCATCCCCTTCTGCTCGAGCGTGTTGGACCAGCTCGAGATTGGTGATCGTCCGCTTATCCTCCCGATAACGGGTAACTAAACTCCGGATTGCCGGGTCAAGACCATTGATGAACATGGTACTGCGCTCCCCAGCGGGGTATACGTTACCACATCTGTGGAAAGCCTTGTTAAGGCGCACCGAGTAATCGGTCTCGGTCTCTCCAGCACGCTGGCCTGTATCTCGCAAAGCGAGGATAGCCTGCTGATTATCAGTGTTTTTGGTGTAGGAACGCAGTAGATACTGCATCGCTTCCGGCCAGCAAGTAACTCCTTCCTCGGTGGCGCAGGAAGATCCTCTCACAGAGTTATATTGGTCCTCCGCCACGTCCCGTAAGAAATAAGGTAAAGTCAAGTAAGCTTGTTCCTCATTCATACCGAGGATATCGGCCTCCGCTACAAAGCGGGAAAGGAAATCCAGTACTAGGACCGGGTCCTCTCCAGTAAAATACTGGTAGCGGAGCGAGAGCTGCATTTGCTTAATGCATTCTCGCACCTTTCCCGTACCGCGGGGCGTACGTCCAAGTGACGAATCTTCGAGCCGGTAGTACCGGTATGATAATAACTTCCGGTAATCTGGGTTTGTCGGATTCAACTCCCGAAGACGGGGGTGTCTTCTCCCCTTCTGGCGGGTCCAGATAGCACCTTCAGTGGCCGATGACCGCTTCGAGCGGGAGGAGTAGCCTCGCTTCTCGTCCTCCGAGTCGGAGTCCGAGGATGTCGAGCTAACCGAATGGTTTCGGGATGAGTCCGAAGATGTCGAAGAATCAGAGTCCGAATAATTTTGGTGGTGTTTCCGTCGATGACGGCGTTTTTTCTTCCCAGCAAACTGGTCGTTGTGCGATGCCTCGTTTACTGGATCATCCGGGGATGGTTTGTCCATGAGGAAGAACTGCTCCAGCGTCTCCAGGCGGGCACCAATCCGATCAAATCTGGCTTCAACTACTTCGGTGAAGGTGGCGGGTTGTCCCAAACTCTCCAACACGGAGTTGACATCAGACCGTAAAATACGGGGGTCCTCGGCAACCTCTTTCACAGGGGTTGCCATAACCACCTCTTGGAGGGATTACAATTCCCCTACAAGGGTGTCGTGGGCGGTCCACAGGGTGTGGACCTGGGAATCCAGGGAAGTCCCCTGGAGGGTTTTGTCACACGTTCCACGGGGGCTTGAAGCCCCGACAGCGGGAATAGGCTGGAGTGCCTGGGGCACTGCGGCAACAGCCGGAGTCGATTCTGCATTCCCCTGCGGGGGTGATAATGAGGGCAAAAGGAGGTTCCCGGGTTCCAGGTCGGAGGTATCATTCCGCAATGAAGCGGTGCCAGCACGGCTGGAACTTGTCTGTATAGGGATACGGGGTACGAACCGAACTTTGGAAGTGTCCGTGTTATCGCGGGAGCGACTACGCGTAACCACTGGCTCCGCATCGGAGGGTTTTCTAGACATGAAAAAATACCGTTACGACGGGAAACGATCACGGAACTGCCGGTGAAGGAAAACAAACCTCGTAAGAGGGAAAGCAAAAACCGATTCTAAGTCAGGAGACCACTTTGTGGTGCAATGCCCCAAAGGTGAAAAACACCGAAAGACGTTCGGGATCTTCCTCTCACGAGGTGAACCCAGTTGGGTAGAGCCCTCCCAGGGGTGTCACGGCGAAACCGGTTTGTAAGACCACGGACACCTGTCGCGACTTGCGCAGGGAGGTGAAGGCGAAGAATCGGTATCCGCGTGAGCGGAGTGTGATCCTCAGTAGCGGTATGTTTCCAGGTAAGTGGGGGTGTGTGGACGGATGCACACACGAGGGCCGCGGGTAGCGGGATGTACTACCCTGAAAGGGGCAAAGGAAGACGAGTGAAGGGAAAGGAGGAAGGGTGGGCGAGGGTGAGTCGCGAGAGCTACGAACAAATACGGCAATGCCGGTGGACAGGACTCCCTTTACAGGGCGAGACACCAATGTGATTGGAACAATTATACTCCCAAGTATGGGTCTCTTTAGGTGTGCAAGGGGGTTAGAGGTCCCGTGGTTCATGGCGTTTCCCTCCAAGGAGGAGTTGAGAACGCGCGGATGCGGCAACAACTAGAGCCAACTCCCCAGGTTGGGGTCCTTTGTTGGGGAAGGTTTATTGGTGCGACGGCAGTGCACCGTCGCACTAAGTACTAGCTTCCCAGAAATGCGTGTGAAAATAATAAATAAAATTAACTAAAATACTCCACATTTCGTGGCAACCTTCACTACTGTGGCCAACCGCCAATTGACCCAAAACCGTGTCCCACGTGTCCATATCCACCATTGTGGGGCGTAGTTCATATAAACACTACACAACCGATAATATCGGGAAAGCACTCAAGTACCAGGAATCCCTCCCTGAGGGCGTTGCACTTCACTAGGAGGCAACAGACGTCTTAAAAGAACTTCGATGCGAATTGGGATTCTTCGTCGGATAGTAACTGCAACAAAGGCCCGTAGACGAACACCCAGTGGGTCACAAAGGCTCGCCACAGCGCGTTGGTGGTAATCCGCTTAAGCGGTACTGTTCTTACCAGCTTCGAGAACCAGTCAGTTATCACTAGCAAGTACCTGTTTCCACTGGCAGTTCGCAGGAATTCACGTAGAATATCAATAGCAACAAACTTGAGAGGGTCCCGTGCCGGGAACAATGTTAACTTCTTTGAGTACTTCCTAGTTGTCAAATCGTCTTTGGCACAATCAACCCATGATCGCCGAATGGCATAGCACTCGAACGCCATGTCTGGCCAATAAAAGTCTCTCCTCACCGTGAGGTACACTTTTCTTACCCTTGGGTGGGCTCCAACCTTAACACATTGAGAGAGGTGTATAACCCGCTGCTGTAAAGAGTGAGAAACCGCAATCTGTGGTTGAGGTTCAACAAACCTTACTAAGTAGCCTTGGTCATTGACCTCAAAAGGTATCTGTTGTCCCCCGTTGAGATGGGCGCGAATCTATGTTCAAAAAGGGTTCGCTTTTTGTTTGCAAATCATTTGCTCTGGAGTGCTTGGCACAAAAGAACAGGGCGGGCGGTTCTGATTGGTCAGTGACTGAAATGACGGCAAACACGTCATCCGTTAGGATTTCTGCTTCTCCCTCGAGGTTCGTCGCTATGAAACATGGGATATCCTCATCCTCTACAGGGCTCGCTTCGGCGGTAGTTCCCAGACAGGATAGTGCATCGGCTTTAGTGTTTCACTTCCCCTTATTATAAAGGATTTCAAAGTCGAATCCTGAGAGACGGAGTCGCCAACGCATCAAGTGCCCCGAGAGTTCGGAGATTCCTAAGAGCCAACGCAGGCATGCATGTTCCGTGTGGGCTTTCGAACGTGTTTCCATCAAGTAGGGTCTTAGCGTGGAAAGAGCCCATACGATGGTCAAACACTCCTTCTCGGTGACCGAGTAGTCCCTATCTTGAACGTTCAGAGAACGAGACCAATACCCAATAGGGTGCTGTTCCCCATCTCTTGAGGATTCAAACAGTGCACAACCAACCTGGTTCGAACGTGCGTCAGTTTCCACTTCATACGGAAGCCCAGGATTGGAAAGAACCAAAATTGGCGGCGACGTTACGGCGTTCGCAAATGCTGTGAAGGTAGACGCTTCTGTGTTTCCAAATGGTTCCAGTGTAACTGGGTATCCCTTCGTAAAGAGTTTGTTGAGTGGAGTAGCAATCTCCAAGAATTTCGGAACGAAACGGTGGTACATGTTACAGTGTCCTAGAAAGGATTGCAACTCCGTCTGAGTCTTCGGATGTTCTGCGTCCTTTAAGTTTTTCAATCTAACCTCATTGACTGAGAGACGCCCGAGGCGGATGATAGGACCCAGGTATTTAACGGACTTGGTAAAGAAATCACACTTCTTGGGTCTTAAAGTGATTCCCGCGTCACGGAGTACCTCCATTTCATCCCTCACGTGGGCTACGTGGTCATCCAGATTGTTGGAGACGACAATGATATCTTCAAGGTAGACGAGACATATTCTACACTTTAATTGGGCCACTAAAATATCAATCGAGCGTTGAAACGTTGCGGGAGCATTGTTAACCCAAAGGGCATACGCGAAAATCGGAATAGTCGTTGATGACACTCAAAAGCCGTCTTATTGCAGTTCTCCTCCCTAATGGGGATTTCCCAATAACCCCAATTGGCATCGAGGGCTGTGAAAAGAGTTTCTAGTCGAAGGGAGTCAATATATTCATCCATTCAGGGGACCGAGTATACTTCTTTGGCAGTTACCGCATTCACGCGTCGGTAATCAATACAAAAACGTCATGACTCATCCGGTTTCAGAACTAACACCACTGGTGAGGCCCAAGAAGATTGGGCGCGCTCAGTGTAGCCAGCTCTTAACATCTTCTCCACTTGGTTCTTTTCTTCTTCCCAAGCGTTCGGTCCTGCCCGGTAAGGGTGTTGGGCATTGGGCCGATTGTTCGGAAGCAGATCAATGCAATGTCTGTAATCCCTACAGTTCACGAGGAGCCTTCCCACATGGGAGTAAGTTCACGAAGGATGTCTCTCAACTTTTCCCGATGAGATTCGGGTACATGTTCGAGGTTAAACTTTTCTAATTCATCAAAAAGACCCGTCTTTTCTGTACCTCGTGGCAGGGTGTTAAACGTCAGAGGTTCTGAGCCTTCAGAACCCGAGATCACGGTTTTATCCCCATCATATTTCGCAGTTTTAGTGGTTTCCTCCCCCTCCTCAGAGTCTGTCATGCCGAGAACCTCTGCAATAGAGAAATTTTTCGGCACGACCGCTGGTGGGTGTGGAAGAACAGAATCGAGAATCTGGTTTTTGACTAACCACTGGGTGTTTCTGCGAAAGTGAGCCACTGGAACTTTGAAAGTTTTATCGGGTTCCACGGAAACAATCCAACTCGCTAGGGCGAGCTGGTGCCGTTCGTAGAGTCTCAAAAGGGATTTAAACACACATTCACACCGTGCCACTTGGTAGTAACTGTAACCAACACTTGGACTTCTAGTGGAATCACAAGTGATTTTGCTACCCGCAATCTTGTGAAGACAGGGTCCTTCTTCGGAATCTCCTGAGCGACGGGTAATAAAACATGCTTTCGCGCAGCGCCCTTCAGGGGTTTTCGAACTTTGGGGATGGTAGAACCATCTTCGAGTTCCACTTTTCAAATCCAAGGAGGAATAGCTTCCACAAAGCGGGTGCAAAAGTCACAACCTAATATGACTGGGGCAGCGAGAGACTCGCCGATCACAAAGTCCAATTGTAACAAATAGGTTCCCGACTGAGCCATGAGGTTAATCGTTCCAACTGTCCACAACAGGTTACTATTCGCATCTGCGATATTCAGGGGTAGAATGTATGGCATATAGTCCCGAAGAGCCAGTGAGATCAAATCCAAATAAATTACGTTAGGAGCAGCTCCTGTATCTAGGACATATAATTAACGAACCATAAACTGCTTGGACAGGCCAAGATCGGCGACACCATTTTAGTTCGCCTGGCCATGACCAAAACTCGATACGGTATGCGGAAGTTACGGGACAGTATCCACGGGCGACATAATACACCAAAGTGTTCCGAGTTAACGTCTGTGTCAGCCATTTTCCTCCAAAGGATCGTGACTGGCGTGAAGCAGGGCTGCGGCGCCTCGGGCGTCTTCAACCTCTGCTCAGAAGATGCCCCTCTCGTAGGGGAGACTCCCAAGTCTGGTTTTAGAAGCAGGCTCCGCTGGTGGCGGTACTACCACTTCGTATGAAACCGGTTGTTCCCCAATCGTGGGTACGGGGTTCTGAACCTAAGAACCAAGTTATGCTCGAAGGAGTTTCTGTTCCTAAAAGGATCTACTTGGAAGACGCCCCTTTTGTTCAGGGGTTAGAGCTTCGTACTGGGCGGGAATTTGAAAACCCTCTCGAAGCACAAACGTGCAGTCTGGCGCCTTATGACCTAAGAGGTAACATAAAGAGCAAATCAGCGCTGCTGGATCCTCTGGTGTGCGAATGTCCACAGGGCGTGGTTTCATATCCCTCCAACCAGGGCGAGAGAACCGAGAGGTGTTGTAGGCATATGAGACCGGTGCCATGAGTACGCTTTTTACTTGAACATAAACATTAGGGTCTTCCTCCGTAGTCGGGACCGATGTAGACGGCAAGTCAGAAGTGAGCACTGAACTGGGGTTCCTTTCAAGAAAATGGACGTTATCACTCTCCCAGGGGGTGAAATTTCCTTCCAACAGGGACAATGAAGAATCAGACCTTTCAGCGAGCAGTGGGTTCGGCCAAAACTTGGAACCTCGCTTCGCACGCAGGGTGTCCCTTTCAGTCTGGGCGTACTGAACTAAGTCCAGATAGGTGATCCTTCTGTTATTTTCCCGACTTCAGGCAACCAGTGCTCTAATCGAAGGTTCTAAACCATCCAAGAACATGGTACATCTCTCCCGATTGAAGTATACATTTGCACACCTGTGAAACGCCTTAGTCAAGCAGTTTGAGTAAACCATTTTGGTTTTCGTTGGCATCTGCCTTGTGTCACGCAGAGTGACAACAGAGTCCTGAATCGCATTATAAGTTGCGTATGACCTTAAGAGGTACTGCACCGCATCAGAACAACATGTAACTCCTCCTTCTGAGGTTCTAGAAGTTCCGCGGATGGAGTTAACTTGATCTCCTGCCATTCCTTTTAGAAATTAGGGTAAGACGAGATATGCCTGCGCTTCACTCATGCCCAGGATGTCGGAGACTCCTGGACGAATCGGGCAAGAACATTAAGCACCAGAATTGGGTCCTATTCTGAGCATTTCCTCTTCTATACGGTAATGCGCATCCTCTTGATGTAGTCCTTGACTTTACCAGTTCCACGTGATGAACGATCTCCCGAAGAATTATCCAACCGATAAGAACGATACGACAGTAGCTTCCGATAAAGCAGATTCGTCTGCTTCAGTTACATTAGTCCGAGGTACTTCCTACCTTTTTAGCATGAGCGAATAGCTACTTGAGAGGGGTAAGTAGCCTTGGACCGTAAAACAAGGGACCGGCGACGTCCATCCTCAGAATCCGAAGAACCGGAAGACCAACTCGACGACGAGTGATTCCAATCAGAGTCTGATGAATCTTCTTGGATGTGAACTACCCTTTTCGGCTTGTGGCGGTTCCGTTTAACAGAGAGGTGAACCGAGTCTTCCGAAACGTCGTATTCTTTCTTCTTGGCGTCACACTCTTCATGCAATAGAATTACTGCCTCCAATGAATCCAAACGTGTTTGGAAACGGTCCACTCTGTGGCGGGATTCTTCGTAAAAGGTGCGATACTCCTGAAAAAAACCCCCAGGGGTACCAAGACTTTCTAAAATGGAGTTCAAATCCTGTTTCAGGGTACGAATATCTCCTGAAACATCCCTCACTTGGGTGTCATCTGCTTTAGGCCGAAATTAGGTTACACCCTTTAAGAGCACCACATGGGCGGCAATCGCGATATCCACGCGGGATTCCAAACGATGGTTTTCAGTTTTTTCAAACTGCTTATGGATAGCCGCAGACTGCGTTTCCACCATAGGTGGTTGATCAACAGTAATACGCTCCTGATGTGCAGATGAAACTGATGGTGCTTTCTGACTGTCCAGATCGATATCGTTATCTTCCGGATCTACGGGTACTGATACCCTTGACCTCGGCCTAGCGGGCGGAGCCGGCCCGGCGGAGCAGTTGGACCCATTTCTCGAGCTGGGGGCAGGCGGCTTCATGCTGCATGTGACAACCGAATGTTCGGGAAAACGACAAAGTCAACGAAAAGATTTCCGGAAAACGAGCGAACAAGCAAAAGCTTTCAGAAACCTGAACACAGGTACACCCGATCCAGCTCACAACAGTGAATCTCCACGATACTCACATTCCTCGAGCTCTTCCCAAAGATGGGTAAAATTGTAAGAGAATCGAGAGATTGAATCAAGTAGTTAATCCCGAGACCGGTTTCTAAGTCAGGAGACCACTTGTTAAGCATAATCCGGCGGCGAGACGTGCAGCTCAAGATGTTCGAAGTGTTGTACTCAGGAAAGGTAAGCTAGGGGACTGAGCTCTCTTTTCTACCAAAACTTGGGTCAGATCTCCCAGGGGAATTCAGAAATAACCTACAGAGGTTGCGGGTCGGGATTGGATTTAGCATGGGACTCCGTTTAACCCGTTTAAAGATCCAAAATCAGATAATGCACTGACGAAAAATGGGACGAGAGTCGTGCACATGCAGGACACAGGCTCGAAGACTCCAGGAAAAAACAAGAAGAAATATCCCTATACAGGGTCGTTAACCTGTCCTAGAAAGGAAACACAGACAATAATAATAAAAAAGGTACAAACGCTACGGGCAGGATACTAAACATAATCTGAGGGTTTGGAAGGGGATACATAAATGGAATTTACTCGTGGATACTCTCAGTGAGGATTCGTTACCCAACGATGGCACTTGTAGTGAGAGCCACACTTGGTTGAGTTTACTTTGGACTTGCAACCGCGAGGTCACTCGTCCGTAAGTATGGTTCACTAGAACTACCTAAAATAGTTAAGTATATTAGTGCAATTCTTCTGAACGCCATGAACGTGGAGATCCCCATGTCAGGTACAACGGAATAACTGAGCAGTAAAATCCCAAAATCGGAGCCAAAAGTTTCAACACGTACCACGCGTTACACCCATACAGGGCTGTTCATAACCAACCCATCAGGGAGCCTTCCTCTTGCGGGGGTCATCTTAACACACCCATTCCTAGGGAAAACTCATATATTGAGCAGCTTCCAACTCAAAGGGGATCAACCTCATGTAAAGAGGATCTTCACCACGTCCGCAAAAAAGGCGTTGCACCACAATACCATGCTCTTGAAATATGGCGTTGATGGTATCTCGTTGGGAGATGTGGGAGCCAGCACCGGTTTGGGTAGTCTTCCAATTGAGAAATCGCCTCTGTGATCCAAGCCGTTTCAGTATGTATTCGGTGAGCAATTGGTGATAGAGGTTGTCTATAAGTGACTGAAGTGAAGCTAAAACTGGGGAGTCGTCGATTGTGGTGCTTTCCATAATGACTCCTGTCTTGGTCTTGAGTATATACAAGCAAGGGTCTTGTTTCGATCAGCGGTAACCATAGGATTTGAGAAACTAGTGTCACCCATGATTACAATAATACGCTGCCGGCCGTGATCCATAAATGTTGCCTACGAGTTGGCCATATGGGCCACATTGGTTGTATTTGCCATCGAAAGTTTGCATCTGTCTGACGTATACTGGGTTTTTATGTTGATATTGTTCATGAACGCATGCCGATTTGATGTCGAAATGTTCCAGTAAGAGATTTACGGCTGCGTGTAGTGCAATAAGCATGCGTTGTGTGGTGCAATCGGCCGTGTACGTGGTCGTATGCTTCGGATCATAGTGGAACCCTGGTTTCATTAAATCTCCACGCAGATTACATCTGGATTTGCGTTGCAGTATGCTTCCGTCTTTGGTCGTTTTATCTATACAAAATCACAAATGGGATGATGAACTTCGCTGGCGGTTGGAAGTCCAGAGGCAACTATTTGATGCTGTGATGGGAGGCAAGGTTTTCCAATTCTTTATCGTGAGCTTGTTTTCATTGGTCTGCGCCCGGGTATTTTCTTGCTTGTGCTAAGGTGGCGGGGGTGGGGTGGTAAGCTTTGTAGTGGTTGGTGTTGGATGTTGGGATGAGGCGCAACTTCTAAACGCTCTATGCCTCATGGACGCAGGGTCAGTATAATTTCCATAAGGTTCGAAATCTGTCTCTCTGGTGGTGTGTACGTGCGGGTGCGCAGGCGTCAGATGACAGTTTGTGTGAGGGAGGTTGCATAAATGTAACGCGCTGGGTCTGCTAGTGGTTCTAGATTCTTTTTTGGCGCGTAATTGGGAACTGTTCCCAGTCTGCCAAAAGTGAACATGCGCTTCAGTGTGGGGGTGGTGTTATACCATTTCTTGTATGCGGATGTGTTGGTACTGCTCTGATGCAATACGTTATATTTGAATACCGTGTCTCTATTCGCATCATCCGAGTGAGTACTGTCCAAGTTAGCCGTGATCAGTAGCGCTCGTACGGATTATGGTGCGATTCAATCTCTCTGCAATTCCATTTTCCTGCGACTGGTGCGCGGTTCGTAGGTGATGCTGGACATGGTGTTCGTTATACATTCGTTGCATGTTAGCTGAAATGTAGTCCTTGGCGTTGTCACTGTGAAAGTCTTGCAGTGTGAGCTTCATGTTCTGTTTGATGTGGTGGAGGGTAATGTCAATATAGGTGGGTATGTCCTTGCGTTCTTTGATGAAACCCACTATGGCGAATTCGCTGGCCGCGCATACTGCAAGAAGCATGTGGTTGTTGCCGTGCTTCTAGGTTGGTTTACCGGTCCACAGATGTACAAGCTTGCGTACGCCCCAGGGTTATAGGAGTGCGTTTGTGTGGTGTTAGATATTGTTTGGCATGACTGCACACGCTGCAAGTTAGTTTGGTGTCATAAGGTAGACTCGTTGGCATGAGTGCGAGCAGACAATTATGTGCCGTCAGTGCGAGTTTCCTTGGGTGAGCGTGACTTAGATTGACATGCCAGTCGTGTTTGGAGACTTGTATGTTGGACTGGCGCGGGAGCTTCGTGGGGTTTGGTAAATGGCGGAGAGTGGCTGTGTTTGAGGGGTAGAGTTATGAGTGATAACGGGCAGGGGAAGGGCTGGCGTTGTTTCGCCTTTGTTTGCTGCTGGGTCTGGGTAGTGCTTGTCGCTGAATTATGTTGGGTGTTGTGTTTGTGTTTTCGTCGTGCCTTAAGTACTGTAAGAGGTATAGCTCTTGCCGTGTGAGCTTGGGTGGGGTTTACAATCTTAGTATCTACTTGGTACTGATTGTTGCGCCAGGGTGCTTTGGCTATGAGAGCTGGCATACTGGAGATGGTGTCAATGATGTAACCTGTGTTCTTGGTGAATGATACAAGTCCATAGCGTGATGCCGTGTCATGTACCGATAGGAGGTTGTGCCGTATGGATAGGTTGTAGACAGCATGTGTGACGAGATGATTATTTTTGCGGGTTCAGAGGTGGAGCGTTTCTCTGTGGGTGCACTCTGTCTGTTGTTGTGTTGGACTGTGGGGCAGCGTTGGTTGATGAAGGGCTTGCATGTGAGGGAGTGGGTGGGGTATATGTGTTGGGTGTGCGCCGCTGTCTAAGACAAACGTACCATTGATTTCTGTGCCTTCCTCGGATGTGACATCGACCTGTGCAATTTGTGCTGGGGGGTTTAGAGGTGCTGGTGGATAGTGAGTGTGTGACAAGAAAATTGTGGGATAAGGATACGGGTGAGATGTGGTGCGTGGCTGCCTTGGTGATATGACTGTAGTGAGCATTTGAGGTCGGTTGGTACGTAGTTCGCTTGTGGCTCGGCGCATCTGAATTTGGGATGTCCTGCATCCTGGCATTTTGTATCGATGTAGTTGCATCGGACTCATAGGGACTTACGGTATGTACACAACTCGTGGCACGGTATTTGGTGATACGGATAGGGTGGATGCCGTGGTTGTGGACCTGGATTATAATATATCGTCGACTGACCGTTTGGGAATAACTGAGATGGAAATTGAGGCTGAGATCCGTTGTCCCCGGAGAATCCCAGTGTTTGATGTTGGATTGCGGAGCTTTGTTGGAATGGCTGGAATATGTTTTTTAATGATTGGAAGATTCATCTGAGTCGCCTAGTTGTGTCGGGTTTGCTGGCTACAATGTGCACGAGTATCGGAGTGAGTTTGGCGTTTTTCTTCAATCCGTTGATGAGGTAATCGATCGTAGTTTCTTCTTCTGCTATCTTTGGGTATCTTGCTGCGAAAAGTTTTTTGTCGAGCTGCCATGTGCTTTTATTCGTTTTTGTCAAAGTCTGCTATGTTCTGTAGTTCGATGTTCTCTGCCTCGGTCTTCAGTAACTTTTGATCGTCCTTCGTAGATTGATTTATGTACGCTATGATTTTCTGAATCACATCTTGAGGTGTAGGAGCTTCGTCAAGTACGATTAGTTGGCCAAGAATGTCGATGGATACGCTGCTGAGGGCTGCGGAGAGCAGTCGATTTTGGCGCGAGTGGAAGAAGTCTAGAGATGCTTCATCTGTAGAGGTTTCAGAGTTTTCTTTTAGATGGGGAAGTGCCTTGATTGTAGCTGCATATGTTTTGATGGCGAGATTCCATAATGAGTAGTTGATGATATTAAGGTCAGGTATTTTGTGTGTTTTGTCAGACTCCATTGGAAGACGCAAAATTGGAAAGGTCCTGGGTATTGGTAGAATGGATAGGAGAGTAGAGCGCAGGGTTGAAGATTTAAGGTGCTGCGTTGTGTCGTGTGGAGTATGATTGTCTTGAGTGGTTGTTATAACGTTTTTGTAAAACTCTTTGAATACTGGATCTTGGCGGAACTCTCACCCTTGTCGGTGGGCTAGGCGAGAGTCGTTGCTTGGCTTCGTTGTGGTAGGGACGTTAGATGTCGTGGGAAGGGAATGGAGGATTATGTGAGTTCTTTAGCGTGAGGCCCATAACCTGTGAGTGGAAGGCACTGCCTCTCATTCTTTACTTCTTCGTATTCGTCATCTCTCCATCATAAGTATTTATACGCGTATGAGGGGGGTGTTCTTGATTGAATGGAGGCGTTGCGCCACAAAATCCTCTTCCACGCCCCCGTTTGCCCATGCAAATGGTCCATTTGGCGCAACGCCTCCCTACCATTTAAAAAATTCAGCAGCAGCAGCAGCAGCAAAGCGTTCAGTTAATTTGCTGCTGCTGCTGCAAGTTGACTGTGCAATGACAATCAAATTGTAGTGCAAGCCACTCAGCAGCAGAAACCCAGCGGTTCATTCCGACACGTGGCAAATTGCACTGCGCCAGTGCATTGCATTCCGACACGTGGCATATTGCACTGCGCCAGTGCAGTGTATACTGAAGTTTCATTGCAGACATGCCTGCAACAGACGTATATACTGCACTGGCGCAGTGCCAAATGCATCTCGCTTACTGACCCTAACCACTATTTTGCATCCCATTCAGGCTTGGCCAATAGCGCAGTGTCGTAACCTTTTGCTACTTTGGGCACTGTTTGCTGGCCTGGGACCTAGGCAAGGCCGAGCTCGTGTGCAGGTCGCCATAAGAGTAACCCACTAAGTACCACGGATCTGGGAAAAGTCAGGTGCTCCTCTGTGGTATACTGGTCGTTTGACGGCGATCAGGAAGTCTGAGGGTTTACCGGACCTAATACCAGCTTGCTGTGCAGGGTCCGGGGCGGCCGCCGTGTCGTACCTCTTGGGGCCGGAAAGCACGCTTCGGTGTGTGAGTAAAGGCAGACCAATCCTTACAACCGGACTGCGTCCAGTGGTGCCGCAGGTGTACATGGAGGCCGAGCCAAGTGGTAATGTGAGACGAGTGTACACAAACATTCTCAACGAATTGCCGTGGAAGAGTGATCTGTGGACATTGTGCTCGGTTCAAGTGCTGTACCTCACGGAACAAGTACGCCAAGCGGATGATCCGGCATTTGCGTCGCTGTTACGTTCCATTGCACGAAACACAATATCCAACAACGCTCCACTACCACTCAGATCTACCGGTGGCATGCAAACCGCCTACCAACTCCTGTGGAAGTGGCTCACAACACGACGCAAGGAGGATGTGGATCTCAGCAAAATGCTCATTGCCTCCACAAATCAGTTGGTCGAAGAACATAATGCGGCAGCGCTAGATCTGTTTCCTGGTGAGCGCTTCACTCTTCCGTCAGCGACAACCGTGCAACCTGTTCGTGGACAGAACCCAGAGTCTGACTTTGCCAGTTCTATCGTCCCCGAGTTTGCATATCAGTATGCGCCTACTGTAGCACCGCCTCATAACTTGGACTTGAAGATTGGTGTGCCAGTTATGGTCATTCGGAACGTGCTGCATCCCGCTGTGGTCAACGGAAAGCTGTTCGTAGTCGCGCGTGTCGATCAATTTACGATGCAGGTGGCTCGATTCGACGAGAACAGACAGGTGCTCGAACGACAGCTTCCGCATCGTATCGACTTCGAGTTTTCTTTCGCAGATATTCGCATGATTCGAAGGCAGTTTCCCATTCGTCTCGCGTTTGCAGCTACCGTTCACAAAGGACAGGGAAAGACGTTGGATGGCTTGGTTGTGGATGTGCGATCCAACTTCTTCTGCGCTGGTCAGTTGTATGTCGCATTGTCGCGCGTTCGAAGGAACGACCATGTGCTGCTCCTGCATGATCCGCAGCTTACACCCTCGAATGCGCACACAATTCATCCCATGCCTGTTCCCATCGCCAACCCAGTGCTGCCTGAAGCTATTCAGTTCTGCATCCCTCCACAACCGTAATCATATCTCTTGCATTCTTCTTTCATTGAATTAAACTACTTGCTTTTCTGCTTTTGCATTCTCCACCCTCTTTTCTCCTCACCGCTGTTTATCACTCCTCCACCGCGGCGCGCAGCGCCGCCCGCGGCCGAAGGCCGCTTCCTCTTGTCTCTCCATCATAAGTATTTATACGCGTATGAGGGGGGTGTTCTTGATTGAATGGAGGCGTTGCGCCACAAAATCCTCTTGCACGCCCCCGTTTGCGCATGCAAAACGCCCATTTGGCGCAACGCCTCCCTACCATTTAAAAAATTCAGCAGCAGCAGCAGCAGCAAAGCTTCCTGCTTACTGGCTGGCACTCCCATAATGACTGCAGTGCCACCCAGTTACACAAAGCAACGTGTCGCGCTTCCTCATCATTGGCTGGCACTGCAGTCAATTTAGCCACCTAGGCGCCGTGGCGCCCCGTGGTTCTACGAGCGCTATTGCGAGCGCAAGCGAGCAAAGTGCTCGGAGAGCCTCCGAACGCTACAAAATACACAAAGCTACAAAAACAACGCGGCGCGCAGCGCCGCCCACGGCCGAAGGCCGTTTCCACTTGTCTTTCTTAAATACTATTTTTGTACTGTAATGCTTGAAAATCTCTCCGTCGCAAGTACGAAGTAAAGACAACCAACGTTGTCTCTGACTATAATTGCCATCGTAGAGATACGAAACAGTGATGATAGTATTCAAGAGTTGATTTAGTAAATTGAAGCACTTGGAAGCGCTCAGATTAGCTTTTGGAACTTCACAACTTGAGAGTTAGCATTCAAACTGTGAATTGCTTTGTGTATCTTTTGGGTACAAGTTTACAACCCTGTATAGGACTTTATTTGTCTTTCGTCTCGGGTTACTATCCCTCTTCTTTTTCGATCGCTGTAGAGACTTTCACCTTGTCGCAAGTCCCACGGCTCTTCTTTTTCTGGTTTTAGCTCCCATTTTGGGAGTCTTACACATTGTACACCGTTGACAGTTATTTGCTCATATTTCCGCACCACAGCTCTGTAGGTACTGGCTGAATCTCCCGTGGGAGTTACACACTACATTAAAGGTAGAATGGAGAGCTCTGTTTCTGAGACCACCGCATCAGGTGGCGAAGCTCCGGACGCCTTAAAATGGAGAGCTCTTACTATCTGGTTTCACTCTACAAATGGGCCTTAAACACCCATAATAAAGACTAATTCTCATAAACTCATCGCTTAGGTCAAAAATATACCCAAGGTAGACATTCAGGTGTACAAAATTTCGAAATAACCAACTCTGAATGGATTCTTCAAACAGCAAAAATTACTAGTCATTGGGCCACCTGCAATATCAATACAAAACACACAATATGACTGCCTGAAACGATAAGAAGCTCTATTGATCTTATAAAACCACCAACGTCCTAGACCTAGGTTTAAAAAAAGATATTGATCAAAACATGCCAAGAACTGGTAGACGTTTAGGGGCCATGACTCTCCAAATAGGATATTGAAGGTAGAAGAAAACGTTCGAACTAAGTTTTATAATCGGAGCGGGTACTACTGACCCAAAACAAGATTATGTTACCTTTATCATGAAAAGTGAAAGCCCAATGCGGTGAAAGTCGCAAAAAGAACGAATAAAGCAACTAAAGACTTGTAATGTGGGTCAGTTTAAGGTAAAGGGTGTGGCCGATAACTATAGTATAAAACCAACTTTTGGCCCCTGCATTACAGAGCTTAAGGTGCATGGGGTCTTTTGTATGCATAGTGCTGTAAGATTCCAGCTTTGAAAAAGAATTTGAATTGTTACGCAAATGGCCATGTACATACTGCAAGTAATAAACATGCCTATCGTTCGTGACTGGAACTGATGAGAGCATTTGGAGTCGATTCGTCAGTTGCGTTATATTTCAAAGCATCAATATACCATGATTAGAACTCTATCGAGAGCAAATAACAAAATACGAATCCTGTCTGAAGACTTTGCTTCTCTGCGTATCTTTTTGTGCCGATTTACTCTCTCTTGTCGTTTTGGTCATTGACCTGAAAGCAGAGAAAGCGTCATTCGAATGCCCATCAACGAGCAAGGATCTTGAAATAGGTTGTGAAGGAACCAACCTCTGTGACGGGCCCGGAGCGTATTGCATTAGCAACGCCAGGTAATACAAGCAACGTCTGTTGCGTTGCCCGGATGAGGGTATATTCTGTGATTTTGTTAAGGTTGAGGATCAAATGAAGGAAGTTGGAGATTTCTACGTATCTGGTGTACTGTTGTAAAATTGGATTGACTGATGTCACACATTTTGTGGGGTTGTCGTCGCAGATATAGCACAAATATAAAGGTTTGTTCAGCACAAAGCTGGGCTGCGTCTCTACGTCTCTGCGCTGCCGTTCTGTCTTTTACTCGACCCCAGGCTGGGCCTCTTATTGTAATTCTTCTGTGACCTTTGACAAGGTCGTTCTTACTGACAATCACATTAGGACAGCAGCGCCCTTTCATCATTGCATTAGGCAATACAATGTCTTCATCATTAGAACATGGCACTCGTCAATCATCATTGCATTAGGCAGTCCAAAATCTTTCTATTCGGAGTAGAGCATTCTTCCAATGCTGCGTTCACTCGTTGTGTATCTCACAACTGTACAGCATGTCATGGGCGTATGGGCCAAATTTTGTGATTATCTGGAAGTTTTGTTTACTTTCCTCCAATTTGCAAACCATATTATTCAGAGTAATTATTGGGTTAGAGGAGCCTACTATTTGCTTCAGAACAGTAAATAGCCACAATAGCTTCTGCATTTACGTGTATCCGGCCTTGTAGTACCCTACGTGCTTTGAAACCTTTTCGTTCCTCCTCACACGGATGTTATCCCTCACGTAGAGTAAAATTGGCAAATGAGGAAATTATAAATAACGCCTCAGCCACACATTGATGCGACCTCATTCCCTTTTATCGTCGTCGCAAAACAAAGTGTTCACGCTCGCATCTAATCTCAGCAGTCCTACAAACAGTTTCATCACCATACTCCACCTGTATAAAACGTGCCAGAGTGCATGCGAAAACAGACAGCTCGACAGAAGAAAGGCAAAGTAAAAAGAGAGGAAGTGCAAGTCCTGTGGACAAAACATTTCAACCTCCTCAAAGAAAACCACAATGCTGCGAGCGTAGTAGCGTCTTCTGGCTTGTCATCCCTCATTTACTACCAGATTAGATGGGCTTGGAAGACGAACAACAGCACATTGCTCCCTAAAATACTGAATACAGTTTTGTACCATGCAGGCAAACCATCTATTCTTAGCGGGCAATAGCAGAAAATGCTTGATAAACGAGTCGAACACGCTGGCAAAAAGGGGTTTGCATTAGACAAGAACCATATCAAGCATTATATGGGGGAATGGAGGGAGAAAACCCTACAAGAACAAAATACCTTTTGACGACACAATGCGCTCTTTTCGCGCTAGTAATCGCAAGATAACGGTACGTAAGTCCGAAACCCACAGTCACAAATACCTTTTGGGAGAAGATGGGGACCATATAATTATATTTGTGAACCACTTGAATAGTTGAAGAAGAAATATTATGTTTCAAGATCCAAATCGAATTTCAAACCTCGACGAAACTGCTTTTTAGCACAGTATATGGGAAACGAGTCAGAGTATTCACCAGCACTTGAACAAATTTAGGGGTCAACGCCATAGTATTACGAGTACTGGAGCATATGCCACTGCAGTAACTGCTGCCTGCGCACCCGGTCGTATTGCTCCTCCTTTATTCGTAGCTGCCGGGAAAAAATTAATGCAGAGCTGGAAGAAAGCGATCGATCCTGCGGGCAGAAAAGACCTTCCTCAGAATCTTCAACTGTTGGCTGACGAAGATTGTATACAGAACGGTACGATCATATATAGCAGTCTAAAAAAGTCCATGAAACTGGCGATCATACCGGATCTTGTGAAATATTTTAAATGAATTCGTCTGTAAGACAATCTCCAAAGACGATCTTGTCCTGTTGCTCCTTGACGGTCATAGTGGGGTGCAATAAGCGCTCGGGTGTAAGGGGATGAAACCACTTTTCATATGTGCGGTACCAGTAACCCCGGGGATATAGACTGTATATGAGTATCCGTCTGTTTGACGGTCCCACTAGGGAAATGCCTCATGACGAGGGTAAAAGTAGTACAGGTGGGAAGTGATGCACCCGACTATCAGGATGATCCGTGCTCACCGGCCAAGTGGCACACGTGGGTGTACTGCCCGGCTGTGCCAGAATACTTAGCAATTTTTGCTGAATATTTTCAGTCATTGTACTTAAGGAGCGGCTGCGGTCGCTCCTCTTTGAAGTAAACCCCAATGAAAGACTCGACTCTAACTTCACCGTCGATAAACGGTTACAACTACTCTCTTGGAGGGTTCTCTCACCGCTTCCGGTCTAGTTATCCCTGTTTTGTCACTGAGTAGTGAACGCCCGTTCTCAACGGTGAATTTTCTTTATTAATTTTGTGCTAGTCATACTTACCCGTGCCACGGTTCATTTATACTTTGCCCTGCATGTAGGTTTGTCCCACAAGCCCCGGCATATTTTATCACTGTCCCGAACTAGCGCTCTGCAGCACATATTCTTTTTCGTCCACCTATCTACCGTCAGTAGAGACAACTGTTAGTCCAGAGCACTTGAAGCCCCGGTTCTAGCATCCACGAGTACTTGTGCTTGTGAGAAAGGACTACTCGCCGGGAGTTAGGCCTTTCGTGCTGACTACTTGGAGGGCTCGACATCTGAGCTACTCCATATGCCGAAGCAAGGCTGAAGACCTCGAGGTGCCATCTTCACCGCCAGCGGGCTACTCCCGCCAACTCGGGGAATTGAACCAAAACTGGTATCGTGACCCAAAACGGGGAGCATTCTCGGAATCTAGGAGTGGGACATTACCCTGTGCTAACCGTTACCTTTAATCTTTCCCGAAACTTTGGGAGTTGGGTGTTGGTCAGTTTAAAACAGACGTAGATCGGCAGACGATGTCTCGTCCACCAAAAGCTCGGTCCAAAGCCGCATCAGTACATGGCTCGCCAGGTGTACTAGTTTCTTCCGAATTACTCCAGAATTTTTCCTCGCTCCCGGGGGATGTTCTGGAAGTGCCAGGAGGTGAACATCAGCGCCGGGCACCCGGGCAGCCCGTTCTGATAACGATGCCCCCCAGCTCGAAACCTGGCTGATCCCGCGCCCAACGCGATAGCTACCCCGTCATTGAAATCCGACGAGTACACCCTCCGGGAGCTGGAGTCACAGGTGCAGAGATTACAGCCTCGCAGGTGGCTCTACTTCAAGATTTAACCATCCTGCATGTCCAATTTGATACCGCTGACGTGCGGGGTGTGATCAACGGCGTTTGTGCGTTGAGAGCTGACGTCAACAAATTGATGGAGACCCGAAAGGTTTTGGAAACCTTCCACTAGGAGGCGGGTGACCAGATCTCTCGTCTGACAGCCCGTCTAGAGACGGTGGAATAGACCATCATAATAAATGCCGCAGCACCAGCGACCATCCTCGAACCCGAGGAAGTGTCTCGGAGACCACACCGCTCGAAAGCCTGCAACTGGCGGAAGAAGGTAGTCGAGGTGGATCTGGGTTCGTCATCCTCGTCTGAATCTGACTTCCCGAGCTTGAGTTCGTCATTCGACTCTTCGGGAAGCGTGGGAGTTCACTACACCTCCCGCGCTACGCACTCCACGGCAACGAAAGCTACGCAAGGAGCCCTCCGTGCCAGAGAGAAAGGGAGGAAGCACCTTGGTCTTAAGGAGTTATAGCCGACAAAAGTCATGTATCGGAAACTGCTCTCGTAACCATACTATAAGTTGGAGGACTCCAACATGAACCGGAACATACCGGTTACTGCTCAAGTTCAAGACTTCATCCGCCACTTGCAGCTTACAATGCGCCAGAAGGGGCTCTGCGGTGAGGGACCCATCCTGATCCTGGATTTCCTCACCCACTTTGTAGCAGAGGGTAATATAATCGGGATAAGTGAGGTCCAGGCCTACGTTCTGTTGCCCTATTTCCTCAAGAGGATGGCCGAGGACCAGTTTAACTGGGTTCGTGGCTTGTCGAGGGCCTTCGAAGGTGGTGTATATTGTTGGCGGGAAGCTGTTCAGTATTTACTGCGCTCTTATGCTACAGTAAATTCCATCCAGTCGGCAATCCTCGTGTCGAAGGACACCAGGAAAGAGCCGAACGAATCAGAGACCGCTTATTCTACGCCACTAAACCATGCTTTCCACCGATGTGGTAATTTGTACACCGCACAGAAGCAATGTACCATGTTCGTTGATGGCCTCCAACCTACGACTAGGACTTTGGTGACTTTGCACCGGGATGGCCGACAGAAAATTACGTACCTAGAACTGGTATCGTTCGCTCAGGCGGACGCAGACGCGCTGCGTGCGCGTAAGGTCTTTAAAACGCGTTCCCGGAAACTTCTCCATTTGGAGGTATCCTTCTCATCGCTTCCGCTAGCGCGAAATACCCCTAACTACGACGACCACCACCTAAACCTCGTCCAGAGTGAGGCTTAGTCCTTGCAAACCACGGATCTACCATGCACGACAGAGGCTTCTGCTGAGAAGACGGACCCAGTGTGTATGCAGAAAATCATTTCCGGGCCTTGCCGATCCAGTACGCTAGTGTGAACAATCGCCAATGTCTAAGGTGCCTAGATCCGCACCCGCAACGGCAGGGAACGAGACCGCGCACCACGGCACAGCTCCGTTTGATCATATAGGACCTGTGCTATCGCCCAGGAAATGTGTCGAAAAATTGCTTCCATACCCTTAAGGAGATGCCAAAGGTAGTCGTACAATATGAGTCATTGACTCCTGCGAAGAAGGAGAGGATTCCTGCGACCTTCTACTTGAGGGTGAAGTCAGATTTCACCTGTTCTATTGTGGTTTTCCCGTCTCAAGACAGGGCGCTCGTAACACCACCAGGTGGTAATGCCGCAGCCCCTGCCGTTCCTGAAGACCCACAGAAGAGCAATGAAGTCGCTCAGAAAAAATGAGCATGGGGGTCTCCTGTCAAGGAGAGGAGTTTTCACCGTCGAGGTGAAAAAACTTTCTCCTTGGCCAAAATACTCACAAAGGAAATGGCCACCACAGACATGGGCTCGGAGCACTTGGTTGTTTTCCGTCGCCCGCAGCCGAAAAATCTCCGTATTCCGGATAGAGGTCTGGTCATGGAAAAACGAAATTATATATGTTACACTGACCTGGGGCTTTCCAGTCAGTACATGGTTCGCTAAAGTATTCGATATGGGTGCGGGGCCCAATTTCTTGGTTTTATCCCTGTTACCCACGAATCTACGAGCTCGGGGTCGCCTCCCCACCACCTGTGGATATCGCTGATGCGAATAACAGACCACTCCCCACGGTCAGCACGATCGACCTCGTCGTGAGGCTAGGCCGCTGCGCCATCCAGCTACAGTTCCTTGTCTGCAAGACGTTGGCGGCACCGATCATTCTCGGATGCGATTTCTGTGATCGCTTCGTCGAGTCCATTCGACCTCGCGATAAAACCATTGAATTCACGCACGGCACAACGATACCGATCGTTTGGAAACCGCTACGGCAGGGCTTCAAGAAACAAGTCCACGTACCAGCCACCCAACAACCGCTCGAAACGAATCGTCTATCAACGAAGGTCCTAGTTGCTCGGTCGATCTCTATCCCACTTGCCTCACAGGCTTCGATGTCAGTTTTATCCACGAAAAGTGGCCTACAAACAATTCAGCCGCTGCCCCCGTTATACGAGAACAGCAGCCTCGCCTCAGAGAACAGATTCATGCTCGCCGAGCCCGAACCACCCTTCAGGGTGTTAGTCGCAGACTTCTGTCCCACCCAACAGTGGTTGATTAAAACCCAGATCATTGGCAAATTCTTACACACCCTGTGCCCATATTCCCTACAAACGTCTCAGCAGCCGATGTTCTTAGGGTTTTGAAAACTAAGGATGGGGGGGGGACAGAGGATCCAAATCACACAGGCTCAAGGAATCGGAGACTTATATCGCTCCCACGGAGGCAGGTATTCTACATTAGTCAAACAAGAGGCCCAAGTCACCTGGACGTGAAGAAAAGAATCCAGTCGAGGAGCTCGAGTCGTTGGACTTCAGCCATGTGGAAGAGTCTCACCGTGAACCATTTTGGGATATGTTGTGCGAATTCACCACCATTTGGGACGGCTTCCTTGGTGAGATTGGAATCACAGAACACCGGGTTGAACTACTCCCGAATACACGGCTGATTTCGCGACACCCTCACAGGGTCGGACCGACAGCTTGGGAGGATGAGAAATCTCAGGTTGAGAACATGTTACGTGCAGGCGATATCGAACCGGCCTAGTCCCCTTGCGCCGCGCCAGTAGTGCTAGCTCCCAAAGCTGATGGTTTATGGCGTTCTTGTATTGACTATCGCAAGCTTAACATGGTTACCATCAAAGAAGTATACCACATCCCCAGCATGGACGAAGTTATTGGTTCGTTTGGAAGTGCAAATGTGTTCACCACCCTTGATGCAAGCTGAGCGTATTGAAAAGTCCCATTTAGGGAAAAAGACAGTGAGAAGACGGCGTTCGTACGGCAACAGGGTCTGTACCGTTTCAATCGGATGCCATTTGGTCTCACAAACGCGCCTGCCAACTTCCAGCGAGCGGTGGATATTGTACGAGCCCGCGTCAAGTGGATGATTTGACTAGTGTACCTAAATGACACTATCGTCTTTTCCAGTGACGTAGACGACCACCTGAACCATGCCAGAGACATTATACCAGCCCTACGAGATGCAAGCATCACACTCAAGCATAAAACATGTGCGTTCTTTACCAACTAAGTGATATACCTCGGACACATAATCCTTCCAGGACAGTTGTCAATTGACAAGGTGCGAGTTAAGTCCCTCAAAGAGGCAAAACACCTGTCGGCTCAAACGGAGCCCCAATCGTTTCTCGGCTCGTACAACGTCTACCTTCGCTTCATCTCGCACTTTGCGGATATCGCAGCGCATCTCAATAACTTCCTTCATAAGGGACAACCAGTCAATCTGGAACCGTTTGACGACTTCAGGGCAAGGGCTTTTTCATCCTTCGTGGATGCGGTGAAATCACCCACGATACTGTCAATACCAAAACTCGGATTACCGTACGTGTTTGACACAGACAAGAGCAACGTCCAAATCAGATGTGCCCTGTTTCAAACCACAGAGAGTGGAGAGCGACACCTAATTGGATACTGATCACAGAGCGTCAACATACACGAAAGGAACTACTCTGTGTCCGAGAAGGAGGGTCTGGCCGCTGTTTGGGCCCTGCAAACCCTCTGCCTATACCTCCTGGGAACCCGTCTCATGGTACACAACAACCACTCGGCACTCCAATGATTACTCTCCATTGCAGAGCGGTCTGGCCACTTGATGCGGTGGAGAATCCGATTATCGGAATTCGACTTCGAGGTGCAGTACAAAAAGGGGCTCCTGAACACACATACTGACAGTTTCTATCGCTTTCCAACCAGCTTGGAAGCTGAGCCAGTTCATGGCATGGACATTACTTATTTCGTTTTAGAGAAGGAGAAGGATAACACCAATTTGGATCCAGAAGACGATATCTTTGATGCAATTCTAGTCGCTTCGAGCGCAAAAGCTACACCCGGTACCTTCGTACCGGTCACAGCGGAAGACATCCTTCGGGAGCAGAAATCCGACCCACTTTGCACGCGGCTATTTGCCCGTCTAAACGGCGGAGCTCAGCTTCCCTTCGCAACGAACGATCAGGGGTATCTTTTCCGTACCGTCAAAGAGCGTCCACAAATAGTGGTCGCACACTTCTTACAGTCACGAGTCCTGAATCTATCGCGCCATGCGAAGTTATCCGCCCATTTAGGCGCACGGAGGCTATACTATACCTTGAGAAAGCACCTTTACTGGCCCGCAATGACTGTGAACGCTTACGGCACTGTGAGTGGATGTTCAGACTGCGCAAGAAACATAGTCAAATTGCGGAAGTATTCCAAGAACTTAGTTTTGTTCCCGGCACAGGGTCCATTAGAGTTTGTCACTATTGACATCCTCGGGGAATTTTTCCGAACACCTCGGGGTAACTGCTGCTTGCTGGTAATTTCCCACCACTTTTCTGAGCTGGAATGGGCTATCCCTTTCTCGAAGGTTTCAGCTACCTTCGTCTCAAAGACGTTCGTCACCCAATGGGTCTTCACATACGTACCACCGATCGACATGTTATTTGATAGTCACTGGGAACTCGCTGCAAAGTTCTTCCAGGACGTTTGTCGTATTCTCGACATCAAGAACTAATTTACCACCATCTACCACCTGCATGCAAACGGATAGGTGGAAATATAAAACCAGAACATGATGAACGCCCTCTAAACGTTCGCTGCCGACCAACCCACCGAGCGGGATGTATATACCGACGCGGTGACCTACGCCTACAATACGCAGGTCCGCCGCGTCACCTTAATCTCTCAATTTGAATTGGTGCTCTCTAGGACCCCATCGCCAGTAACTATCGAGCTCCAAACGTTGGACAAGCCCCCGTCAAACCAGAAGTACCGGAATCCCTAGAAGGCCTGGTTAGCCAAGTTTTTACGCGTCGTACGGAAGGCCATGTGCAAGGCGCAAGCAGCTTACAAGCGGATCTTCCAGGCAAAGGTGGATTGAGTTTTGAATATCGGGGCACAGGAGATAGTATTCCTCCGTAAGAATATAACAACCCCGAGAAAGAAAGGCAACATAAGCTGTGTCTGTGTCTGATCTCGGAGGACCCCTCCAGGGTTATATCTACTATCGTTGATATGGTTTTACTTGATTTCATGGAGCGAGACGAGCGCATATCTTGTGTTCGCGTCGTTCCCGATCCTCAACCGTCCTCGATGGCAACGAAACCACCAGAAACGCGGTTGTAGTACAATGACCGGAAGCAGGAGTGCACCGAAAGATGTTCAGGATCTTTCCTCTCTTAAGGTGAGCTGGGTAAAGCCCTCCCAGAAGTTGCACCATTATGTCGGGTTGTAAGGCCAAGGCCACCTGTCGCTACCTGCGCGGGGAGGTTCAGACAAGAATCAGGTATCTGCAGGAGCGGTGTGTGGGAATAGTCGTCCTTTAGAGAGGTCAGGTTTCCACGTTAGTGGCACGTGTGAACACGAGCCATGGGTACCGGGAAAGCCACCCTGTAAGAGGAAAAAAAGGGAGAGCTGAGTCACGAGTGTCGTGACGAAGACTAACGGCAGTGCCGGTAAATGAAACTTATACAAGGCGAACACCAAGAGAGCTAGAATAACAACCCGAGTACTGGGGTGCTTTGGATGTGCAAGGGGGTTAGACTTTCCTTATGCTACGGTGCTTCCCTCCAAGGAGGAGTACAGAACACACGAAGGCGGTCAGGTCTAGAGCCAATTCTCTAGGTCGGGATCCCTTGTTTGGGAAGGTTTACTAATGCGCCGGCAACTCGCCGGCGCACTAAGTACTAAACATCCCAGAAATGGGTGTAAAAAATAAATAGAACTGATTAAGTTACTCCACTTTGGTGTTTCATGACCACTACTGTGGCCAACTGCCAATTGACTCTTCCGTGCCACGTGTAAAATTCACTAATAGTGGTCGTAGTTTGTGCAATGACTACATTACCAAAACACTCGGGAAATCAAACAAGTACCAAGAATTCCTCCCTGAGGGCATCGCAACTCATATCACCCTCCTTAGTCGGGAAAGAAACCGCGAACACGGGCGAATCCCAGCGAAAAATGGGTGATAAAAGTCCAGGCCTCTCAGTTTCACCGGGTCAAACTTCTGCATTAGAGAAACAACCTCCTACAAAAGCAGCGAACCAGCCTGCCACAAGTGCAAGCTCTTCTCTGTCTTACTCAAATCAGTCAGATCACACCCTTTTGAAGGGGAATATGAACAACAACCACAAACAAACTCCAGGACAGAATGCAGTCGGGAACTTCAAAACCGGTTTCCGGTTGGTATCCTTGTCACAAGGGAGGCAAACTCTGGCACAGCTTGTCAGCATTGACGCAGCGTCCCAGCACGGGTTCTAACTTCCACCAGCGGTGACTCCTGCCGAACCAATCCCGGCGGTGACTTGGCCCTCTTAGAATGCCCTCGTAGGGTTAGATTCGATGAGTTGGAGTCACGCCTCTCGGCTCCGGCTTGCGCCGTGGTTCCGTCCCATCGCTGCCCTTGACGAGGATTTGGTTTGGGCCTATGTGGATGGTTCCGTTGCACTGCCCGGGGATCTACTCAGCCTCGTCACCTCGTCGTGGGACTGACGGCATCGAATCACGATCCTGACGCACCATATCAGCAGAAACTAGGGAGAATCCGCGGGTGCGTCTGACGGGGAGCTGGTGCGGATTGCATGTCAACGGCGGAGCCGGGAGCCTTTCGAATGCCCGGTGCCTACCGGCTTTGGCTTTGACGTCAGCCTATTCCACACGCGCGGTGAAAAATGTTACGGAAAATGCCTGACCAGTGTCCAAAGCGTCGTGTGGAGGAAGTTTCTTGATGTGCGGCAAGACTCCTTGTGTTGGGAACGACCGATCCTTCGGGATGAATTCCGGTACCTTCCCCGTCAGACCCGGTTCAACGTCCTTCAAAACGTCATCCGTTATGAACGGGACTGGCGATCCTGACTTGGATACTTTGCCCCGTACCAAAACGTGAAGATTGAGCGGTTTGCTCAACCTCACCGATAGAGTCGCTATGTCGCACTCCACGAATGGTGCAGGTTTCTTGAGGCCTGCCAGAGCTGCTAGTTGAGCTCCCACCGGCACTCACGTACCTCGGAGCCTTCCTGATTCAGGATCCCCGGTCGGGGCTCTGGTAGTTAATTGTAACCGAGTGGGCTGCTCGCACTGCGGGGTCTATCATCGCTGAGTTTTATGACCAGTACCGACTGAGGTTCATCCAACTGCACGTGCGGGCCGCTATTCGCAGCCTTAACCTCAGTGTCTCCCTTCGGCGTACTGCCAAAAATGATTAAGTACTTCACTTACTTGGTTTGATCGACAGTATTGACTGGAATGGGGTCCCGCTGGAACAGAGCGTTCGGCATGACGGCGGCAGTGGCGGTGCCGGTGGTTCGGGTCTTGGTAGAAACACTGTCCAGGCGGGGAGTTTCATCTAGTTCGATCCCTGGGAGTTCCAGCAGATTTCCTCCAACGAGGCGAGGGAAGTCCTGACGCACTGCGGGACATGCCGGACGACCCCAGATGGGTACGTCGACTCCGATAATTACTACCGCGCGTGTAGCGGTGGTGACCGGATGGTCGATAATGAACCTGTAGAGCCAAAGGACCTGGAACCAGACGTTGCACACATGTTAGTAGACAAATCTCCTAAGAGGGTGCCTCCAATTCCCAGTATTCCGACGTCGAGCACCTGGTCTTCACTCTCTAGCTGGAGTACGGTCAATGAATGCGATTTGATTGCTCGCTTCCTCCACAGAGTGTGTTCAAGCGCTGTCGAGATTTCGAGTGATGTCCCCGTGATGGCGAATGCCTTGGCTTACCGCCTTGTGGTTGTTCACGCCCCGGAAGATGAGGAGGGATCGAACCTCTAATCGAGTATCTCGCTATCTTCCTGGATTAGCCAGTCATATAGATTAGCATCGCACAGAAGAGCGAGGCTCCTGAGTAAACTTTCCCGCTTAGGACGGCGTTCTCTCCGTCATTCCCGTCCTTGACGGAGTCCATGCAAAAGGGGGTGTACTCCTTTTTCGTTGCTTCCCCGGCTTTGTGGCATTTTTATCTCACTTGGTCGTTACACAGCGTAACAGGACTTGCGGTACCCTCTCTATGGTAATATTGGGCCACCGTCGAACGGGGAGGTGTTCAATGGGTTCCAAGTGTCACAGCTTGGGTCATATCCATACCAACGGACGTGGCATCTTAGAATACCTTCATGACTACAGGTGTTCCCGACAATTCGGTCAATCACAAACTCTTGTTTGTATACTTCCGGGCCTTCCCGTTTTATGGTGACCTCGTTTGCCAGGAGTTGCCCGTGGTACGGGATATTTTCCCTCAGGGTTGCGTCAGGATGCAACGTGCCGGCTTCGCTCGGAGGGGGCCGAAGGGGCGGTAGAGTTAGGAGTAGAGAAAGGTCCATTTCGAACTGAACGAACCGGCCAAGCCGGGGGTTCTGACCAAGTTGGTGAGACTGAGAGGCCCGGAGGAGGTTGTGGTAGAGTAGGCGGTCTACTTGGCACGGAGGTTTCCGGCGATGCTGAGTCCGTAGAGACGAGTTTTCCTGTATCGAGAACGATCTCAGTCGAGGAAGAAGGGGCACGTACAACACGATCGAGGAAAATCTGCTCCTGAGCATTGCCCACTTCCATTACGACAGTGTCGGAGTTAACGGACACCAATTTAAATAGTCCATTCGCCACACACGAAAGCTTGTGACGCTTCTCCCGTTCCGCGGTCTAATATTCTTTTCGTATAAAGACGTAGGTATTAGCCTGTATGTGAGGAGCACCATCTCGTAGACGAGCTTCAAAATCCCACTGGTACGCTGCTTGTGCGCATTCCATATACTTCTGCGCTGCGGGGACCAGTCTAGTCAGCTGTTGCTTCTACTCCGGGCGGTAGCAACCCACACATGTGGAATTTTCCAAGGTGGCTTGAGATTCTAACGCCACGGGCGGGGGTGAATGACATAGAACCAATGCGAACGGTGATACTCCGGTAGTCTGGTGAGCTTGCGTATTGTATGCAAATGTTAAGGCATCTGTATACAACTCCCAAGTCTTCGCGTGGTCAGCAACGTAAGAATGGAGAGAGCCCAACAAAGTCTGATTGAACCGTTCGACTTACACATTAAACTGGGGATGGTAGGTAGTCGTGAACAAGTTCTTCACGTCCAGGATGCAACAGACAACCTCGATAAACTTGCACGCGACCTGCCGTCCGTTATTGGAGATCATCTGCACAGGAGGGCCGTAGGCAAAACTTCAGTGCGTTACCAGAATATGGGCCACCGTGAAAATGGATATTCTCCGAAGAAGGACAGTCCGAAAGAGCTTTTAAAAGCGATCGGTGATCACATGCAAGAACTTTTTTTCTATCTTTCTAGTGAGAAGAGGTTCAAGAATATCGATTGCCATAAACTGTAGTGGCGCTCTAGCAGGAAATAAATTCCTTTTTTTCGTGTTCCTGCACAGCTTCATCCAGTTCTTCGAGCATTCCGTACAAAACTGCACAATTGCGTAGCAA
The DNA here is from genome assembly GCA_003194525.1 of Gracilariopsis chorda. Lineage (NCBI taxonomy): Eukaryota > Rhodophyta > Florideophyceae > Gracilariales > Gracilariaceae > Gracilariopsis > Gracilariopsis chorda. The sequence goes on from NBIV01000183.1 coordinate 59,837, forward strand.
TCAACCGCCATGGAGTGCTAGTAAAAAGCCCTTTGCAGGTTGACGTAGAGTTTCCTCCCACCAACGTGGCCACTGAGCTTCGCATAGTGCGAGACATGTAACAACCGCGACTGCAAAGAATGAGGTACCACAATCTGAGAGCGAGCTTCGACCAACCTAATAAGGTAGCATTTATCGTTACCATCGAAAGAAAGGTTTTCACCACCGTTTAAACGGGCACGAATCCTCATACAGAAGGGGTCACTGAGTTGTTTCCGGATCAATTTCTCCGGTGAAACCAGTACAAAACTTCCCAGTAAAGGGTTCTGAGGCTTCTTGCGGGATGCAAGTAAGCTGTCAATGTCAGCATCTTCATCCCAGTCTTCTGGTTATTCCTCGAACTTCCACTCCGGGTAATCCAGTTTTTGACCCATGAAGCATGGAATGTCGTCATTCTCCGTTGGTAGTGCCTCCCCATTTGTGGGTAAACGCGACAAAGAGTCAGCTTGGGTGTTGAGCGCACACTTTTCGTATATGAATTGGAATTCATATTCCGCAAGGCGGGGTCTCCAGCGCATAAGGCGGCCCAAGGGATCCGATGTGTTCATTAACCACCTCAACGAAGAATGATCGGTGTATAAGATGAAATGATCTCCCATAAGATAGTGGAGTACGGTGGAAAGCGCCCATACGACTGCGAGACAGTCTTTCTCCGACACGGAGTAATTCCACTCGTGGACATTGCGCGAGCGTGACCAATAACGAAATGGCCCTCGGGTCCCTTCTCGATTGGTTTGAAAAAGAGCACATCCAACTTGGTATTCGCTCAAGTCCTTGTCCAAGGAGTACAGGAGTCCCAGTTTGGGTAAAGACAAGATAGGTGCTGACGTGACAGCCTCCTTTAAAAAATTCAAACGCTTGCGACTGCTTGGGCGTGAATTCTCCCAATTATGGGGGAATTCTTTTTCGTAACAACGAGTTCAAAAGTGCTGCAATATCCGAAAAGTTCGGAATAAACCGTTGGTAAACGTTGAACAGGCCTAAAAAAGAGCGGAGTTTTTTTTGAGTGCGGGTTTCTTTGGCCTCAACGAGGGACTTGACTCAAGCCTTCTCGATCAATAACCGTCCTGGACGGATTATATGTCCCAGATACTTGCCTCTATCGGTGAAAAACTCGCACTTCCTTAACTTGAGGGTAATTCCCGCACTGCAGAGAAGGGTCAAAACGTCCCTGACATGCCTGAGATGTTCTTCTAAATTATTCGAGAAGATAATAATATCATCCAGGTAGACCAGGCAGGTCCGCCACTTGACATGGTTCAATAGGATATCTATTGCACGCCGAAAGGTAGTGGGAGCGTTTGTCAAACCAAACGGCATCCACTTAAAGCGGTACGATCCTGCGTGGCAGGTGAACCCTGTCTTATGGCGATCCTTCTGTCTAATAGGGACCTTCCAATAACCCCAGTTGGCATCCAAAGCCTTGAAAACGGTAGCGTCTCAAAGGGATTCAATGCACTCGTCCATACTAGGGATGGGATATATGTTCCAAACGGTCACGGCATTGGCTGGGCGATAGTACACACAGAACCTTTAGGTTTCATAGGCCTTTAATGCCAGTACAACTGGGGATGCCCAAAGTTTTTTAACGGGCTCTATTCACATGCGCGGAGCATTCGGTCCACTTGGGACTACTTTTATTACCGAGCTTTCGGTCCTACCCTGCAAAGGGGTTGTGCCATCGGACTTGCACCTGTAACAAATCTATCCGGTGTTTCGTAGCATTAATTTCGCCAAGCGAGCCATCTCATATCGTGGTAAATTCCCGGAGAATTGCGCGAAGTTTGTTGCGATGAGACTCCAGTACATGGCCGAGGTTTATATCTTCGAGTGCCTTTCTGGAGTCCACTCGGTTAGAACTCGCTGTAGCATAGTCCTGTGATACAGGTGTGGCGGTGGGTTCCGCGTTATTCGAGGTCTTCGAAGTTAAAACAACGGCTGCCTCCCCCTCTTCTGACGATAGTTCGTCGGTGGTGGGGCTAGCTTCCTCAGAAGAGGCGGTGATTCCGAGAACGTCGGTGGTCTTCATTTTCGTCAGGAGCATCCCAAAGGGGTGTGTGGTGACAATTTCAAGTACTTGGTTTTTTACCAGATAGTGGGGGCTTTGGCCAAGATTGGGAACTAGTATCCGGAAAGGAGCAGCCGGGGTAACGTGAACAATTTCGTTCACTATTGCGAGCTGGTTTTTCTGGTATGACTAGCAGAGAGGTGGAATAACTGGAAGACCTTGTTGTTGGCATTTGACTTGCACCCAGAGTTGGAACTGAAGTGGTATAGAAACTGAGGATGCGATTCGACGTTTGATGGACTCGCAAGACGCGGGCGGTGGTTCCTGCGCAGCTGGTAGTAAGACTTCCTTCTGTGAAGCACGCTTCAGCGAGCAACGGACAATCGGGACTGACGATCCGTCATTGGGTTCCACTCGCCTAAAGCGGGGCCTGATTGCGCCGACAAATCTGTCGCAGTAATCACATCCCAGTACGAATGGATTGCTCAATGACCGACAAACAATAAAGTCGAGTTTTCACAGGGAGATGCCCAACTGCATGACTAAGTCCACGGTACCCACCGTTTTTAACGAATTATTGTTCGCATATGCGACGTCGGGATCCGTTTCTGAACGGATGCGAGACCGCACCTGCGGTGGTAGCAATGAGTCCATGATGACGTTGGGGCCTGCACCTGTGTCCAGGACTGTTAGAAATCTCACCATAAAATGGGATTAAAGGCCAAGATCGGCATACACATTGTACCTGCATTTGGCCATGACCAAGAATCTATCCGGAATCCGGGGGTTCGTACTTTGTATCCACTGGCGACGCAGCACAGAAAGGTGTGTCGAGTGCGCTTCTGCGGTGTCTTTACTTGAAAGTATTTTCACCGTGGAGCGAGGCGGCGACGGCTTGGGCGTCAACAGCCTCATGTCTGAATACGCCTCTTCCAAAGGGGAGACTCCCTCAGTTAGTTTTCCTTGCAGGTTCGCGCCGTAAGCGGTAGTTTTAGATCCTCCACCACGAGAGCTATATTCCGGGGGCCGGGATTCTTATCTGCATAAGCTGTGGTTGCGTCTGACGTTTGCGCGACTTCCCAATTCGGGTTCATTGAAGCTAGCCGTGAACGCGGGATATGTGGGAAGGCATGCAATTATTCCGTTTTAGCAAGGAGATAGGAAGCCATCGGTACGGAACGTTTCTACTCTGGAGTGAGGGCCTCGTAATTTGCCACCACCTTAGCCAATTCCTTCAGTGAGCAAATACAATGAGGGGATGTATGGTCATGGTTGTAGCAAAGGTGGTACATCAGAGCCAAAACGGCGACGCGCCGGTTAATATCCCAAGCATTGGAGAAGTGTACCGCCGGGCGGTTATCATTACATCCAGGCCGTTGATAACGGGATCGACCGTTCGTAAACGGTACTCGTGGTGGCTGAACGCGATTAATCCCCACGTACAATACTGGGTTGTCTTGCTCTGTTTTAAACGTCTCCTCCGTCATTGTCGGTAGGTCCAGGGTTGATATACACACCATCTTCTTGTGCTAAATTTACGATGTTGTAGCCCTGTTGGGGGGTTCTTTACACGATAAGTGAGAAAGATGAGGAATCGCTGACCACCAAAACCGCCTTGACCGGCTTAGACCGATGGTTCGGAGTTCTTGCACGAAGTGCTTCCCAGTTCCCTCGAGCGTGTTGAACAAGCTCGGGGTAGGTGACTCTGCGCTTGTACTCGCGGTAGCGGGTGACAAGACTCCAGATTCTCATTTCAAGGCCATTGATGAACATGGTGCAAGGTTTTACTGTGGGGTATACATTCCCACAAGAGTGGAGGGCCTTGTTAAGGCGCACCGATTTATCGATTTAAGACCCGCCTGAGCGCTGACAAGTATCTCGCAAAGCGAGGATTGCCCCATGAATCACGGTATTGGTGGCATAAAAGCGCAATAAGTATTCCGCAGCCTCCGGCCAGCGGGTTACTCCTCCCTCTGTGGCAAGACATGATCCTCTGAGAGAGTTGTACTGGTCCTCTGCCACTCGTAGAGCAACGAGAAAGCGTAATATCCGAGGGGATGCAACTCAAAAGAGTGTGACTTGGGTGCTGCATCGGCTCTACAGTTATATGAGTTGTAGTCCCTTGTAGTGCTACCATTTGGATTGGTTTACGGTGTATTGGCTCACCTAGGATGATATGGAAATCGAACTGGAGTGGAATGGTTGGACGCGTGTGCACGTGTACTACAGTTCCATGCTGTGATGTTATATTTAGTGATGGTTGACCCCTTGGGCTGCCTGACACTGGACTAGCCACGTGTGTGGACCTGAGAAGGTGTGAACTATTTTTGTTAATTATTACTATTTATTCTGTAGTGTACCTACTTAGGTGAGTGCGACTTCACTATCGCAAGCACTAAGTAAAGTCAACCTAAGTCTTTAGTCGCACATAAGTGTTCAGTTTGACCTGGAGGGTCCGGCTCTGGATTGTATTGCCTTTGCAGCGTGCATTACTCTACCCGGAGGGTCACCGCAATCGTTTTGTACTATCTACCCGCTCGGTACGACTATAGGTATACTGTGTTCACTAATTGTCGTGCGACTTCTATGTTCTCTGTGTTACAGATATCGACCCTATATTGGATATTGTTTTGTTGTTTCTTGTTGCTTTTGCACCCACCGTCTGGTCCGCTTCTGCTGTCCGCACGACCCTTCGGGTGGTTCCGTTCTGTATGTAAATAGCCCCCTCTTCTGGGTTCGCACTGGTCCACCGTACGCGTGTTCCACCATTTCCCGGTTTTAATGTTCCTCTTTACCTCCGTGGTATTTCCGAACTACCGCGGGTCTTAAACCCGAAACCTGGATAGACGGAGGGCTCAACCGCTTAGTCTACCTCGCAAGAAAGCAAGGAATCGGACATCCTTGAGTGTCACCCATTCCCGGGTTTTGCACTAAACAACTCCCCGTAAGAAATAGGGTAATGCCAAATAGGCTTGCCCTTCATTTATTCCGAGGATATCCGCTTCTCGTACAAAGTGGGAAAGAAAGTCCAACACCATAATGGGGTCTTCTTCAGCTAAGTACTGGTTACGCAGTGAGAATTGCATATGTTTTAAGCACTTATTCAGCTTCCCTGTGCCACGGGGTGTACGTTCTAAAGAAGACTCTTCGAGCCGCTAGTACCGGTATGACAATAGTTGCCGATACAAAGGGTTCGTCGGTTTTAATTCCCTGAGACCAGAGTGTCTTGTCCCCTTGCTGCGGGTCCAAATCACACGTTGGGTGGCGACTGAACGCTTAGAGTGGGAAGAAAGGTCTCGTTTCTCGTCTTACGAATCAGAGTCAGAGGGACTAGAACCATCTGACCGGTTTCTGGATGAATCCAATGATTTCTTAGAATCAGAATCCGAGTGATCTCGTTTGTGTTTCCGCTTACAGCGGCGCTTCTTTATTCCATCATGCTGCTCGTGGTGTCACGCAGCTGGAGCCGGATCATCCGGGGACGGGTTTTCCATGAGGATAAACTGCTATACCGTCTCTACACGGGCACGAACTCGATCCGATCGAGATTCAACTCCTTTTATGAAGGTGGTGGGTTGCCCCCAAACTCTCTAATATAGAATTGACATTAGACCGTAAGATACGGAGATCCTATACGACAAACTTGGGAGGGGTGTCCATCACCACCTCACGGAGGGTTTGTAACTTCATCAGAAGGGTGTCATGGGTGGTTTACAAAGCGTGAACCTGAGATTCCAGGGAATTCCCCTGGAAGGTGTTATCGCCCGTCGAGCGTGGTTCAGGTGCGGCGGCGGCCACGGCCGGAGCCGGATGAGCACCATCCACGGCATTTGACAACGGAGTCAACGTGGAGTTCCGGAGTTCCTGTGGTGCGTTTGGAATCCTAGACGAGGCACCACAAGCATGGTTAGATTTAGTCCGAGTAGGGATCCGAGAAACGAACTGAACGTCAGGATTATCTCCACCATTGTGGGAGCGTATGCGCGTAATCACAGGCCCCGCCAAAGAGAGCATCTTTGACATGAGGGCGAACCGTTACGATGAGAAAACAACGGAAAGTCCGGAAACCAAACAAAAGAAACAAAACCTGGAAAGAGTGAACCAAACACAAGACCGATTGTAGGTCTTCTAGTTCGGGAGACCACTTTGTATTGCAATGGCCGGAAGCGGGAGTGCACCGAAAGATGTTCGGGATCTTTCCTCTCTAGATGTGAGCCCAGCTGGTTAGAGCCCTCTCAGAAGTAGCACGACTATGTCGGGCTGTAAGGCCGAGGCCACCCGTCTTGACCTGAGCAGGGAGGTTCAGACAAGAATCAGGTATCCGCAGCAGCGGTGTGTGGGGATCATCGTCCTCTACAGAGGTGAGGTTTCCACGTTAGTGGCACGAGAACACGAGCCGTGGGTAGCAGAAAAGCCACCCTGTAAAGCGAAGAAAAGGGGGAGCTGCTTCATGAGTGTCGTGACGAAGACTAACAGCAGTGCCGGCAAATGGACCTTATACAAGGTGAACACCAAGACAGTTGGAATGAAAACCCGCATACTGGGGTGCTTTAGATGGTCCAGGGGGTTAGACTGTCCGTTTGCTACGGTGCTTCCCTAAAAGGAGGAGTACAGAAGAGAAGAAGCCGGTCATGTCTAGATACAACTCCCCAGGTTGGGGTCCCTTGTTAAGGAAGGTTAAATGGTGTCACGGCAACTCTCCGGCACACTAAGTATTATCCATACCAGAAATGGCTGTAAAATGATAAATAGAACTAAATGAATTAATCCACTTTGGTAGTTCATGCTCACTACTGTGGCCAATAGCCAATTGACTCTTCCGTGACCCACGTGTCATATCAACTATTAGTGGTCGTAGTTCATGCAATGACTACATTACCGAAACATTCGGGAAATCAACCAAGTACCAATAATCTTTCTCTGAGGGCATTGCAGTTCAGCGGTGAGAGCACGCAACGGCCTCATCAACCCCCAACGAGGAGGAATTAACCCGACTGCTATTCCTACCCCACCCGAAGCGTGGTCTCTCCGCCCTGCCGACGGAACCATAAGACCATCCAATCTCGTCGGCTCCTACGCACGTGCATATGCGCATTGCCCCGGACACAGGGATTCTCGCCTCGGACCCCGTCTCTTCGCCTAAGGAGGGCGAGGCGGATTCTGCTCGCTCGCAGGGCGTACCAGCAATACCGGAACCTGAGACACGATTGAAGGCTTCCCCTGATCGCGGTTCTCAACCCAGAGTTGTGGGAGAAGCACAGCAGCAGGAGGGCACGGCCCCAGAGACCGTCACGTGGAAAATCCGAGACCTCTCGGTAACTGCAGACCCAGTAATGGGAGGGGCGCATGAAATGTCAGACGACACCGTTCAGCAGACGGAGGAGCTCCGTAATAACGCAGAAGACATGGACCCGGAGCCCGGTGAGAACTCAACTGACTTAAAAGATGCGACCTACCTGGGGAGAAGACCACACTCCGTGGAGGCAAAACCGCCACCACCGCACCCTACCACATGCGTTGCGCGTGGCGCCGTAGTGCAATGGTCGGAGTCGAAAATTGAAAATTCCGACAACAACTGCGCACCCATGCATGACGCGATGGGTGACACTCATACCCCCAAGCCCCGCCGCGAACCGTGGCCACGGCACGTGACAGCACTCGGCACGCTTACAGAGCTTTAATCGGAAGCTCCCCGGCCAACACGGGAGCCCATGCCTAAGTGAAGGACGTTGGCAACCCGGGATGACTGACAACCAAAAGAGACCGACGAAAGTGTGGCAAACACGACCGGAATTGCAACGCCACCCGAAAAACTGAGGGACAACATCCCATAGCCCTCCTCGTAAAAAACCGGGGAAACCATGCATCCAGGACGCGTTATCGCCGACCAGGAACGCCGAGACTCTCGAGAACCGCAGCTGTAGTGGACAGAACTCCAGAAAGAAAAATCAAGCCCCGCCGCAGAAGTCACGGGAAGTCTACGACAGCGATTTGTCATCGACTCTATCGTGAACCACAATTTCGACCGCAATGGGGAGTTATTGTATCGGTTCCACTGGTATGGATTACCCCCCAAAAGAGAAACCCTCGAGCCCGTTGAGCACCTCTCTCGTTAGAAGGTACTGCAGCCCACTGAAAAACGCGGACGCCGATTCTAGCGAAACTGGATCATGCCCACGTGGGCTGACCATCCACAACCTTGTGCGTACGACCACTATCTGCAGGAAAAACACCTCCCTTTGGCCGAGGGGACCGCTGCATTGCGGAAAAGAATTCTAAAGAAGAAGAAGAAGAGAAAGAGAAAAAAGAGAAGAAGAAGAAAGAAGAAGACGTAGACCAACTGGCGTTGCCGAGAGAAACTTTTTCCAGCCTATCAATAGGTGGACCCGCACACTATCGTGGGATGACCACTAACTATCACCTCATGTGAGGGGAAGATCCTCCTATCCCGGAAACGTAACCACCCGGGCCACTGCCCTACCATGACCTCCCTGTAAACATTCAAAGGTAAGTGCTTGCAAGTGCCCAAGGAAAGTCACGGTCGGAGGGACTGGTACACCAATTCCATCCAGGAATTGGCGCACTACTGTAATTTGCGGATCTACACTGCTGCTCGAGGCGCCCACTTGAGGCAAAGCCACCGCAATCGCGTGCCCACTCATTGGGTAGCCATCCGCTCCCCTGGATTTCCCGGCGTCAGTGATATCGATCTCGTCAACCAAACTGTCCACTCAGTGGCTAAGACACTCCAAAGACCGCGAGGTGGATTATCCAAGCACCATGAAAACAAGTACGTGAGACATAAGGGTAGCTGCATTTTACATCCTCGTGAGATTTCTATAGCGGGCCAGAACGCTCGCAGCGAGACATAGCAATCCTAGGTGTTCGATGCAAGGCGTTCATTCTCAATATGCTGGTAGGGAACCAGGAGACCCCTTCGGGAACGCTGCTTCCACTCGAAGCGGATCCACTCGAAGATCTGGCCGCGCGAGCTTTTCCGGAGATACCAGAATTCCGCCCGAAGAATGGAACGGGTCCACAGGATCAGGTCCTGATATGGCTGCACGCACTAAGCGTATTGATCCGGCTCCGGAAAAACTCCATATAGACGGTTGCCATAGGATGCTTCTCTGTACGTGCGGTAGTAAGCAACATCAAACCCGTAATGCGGGGGAACTGGAACTTCGTTGGCCAACCGATAAAATCGGCGATACACGAGTCGGGCCATATCGCTGCGACCTCGTTGCTCTGAATCGTGCGAAGCCCACCACAGCAACAAATTTGGAAGCGCGACGTGCGCTTTCTAATATCAAGAGCGGACAACAGTTACCAGCAACCCGCCGGGAAGAATAGCATCAGCCGCATACGAATCGATTAGCGGAGTTTCCCGAAGGGCATCGGGGAATAACCATGGAGCCATGTCGAACCATTCAGAGTGAATTGCCGAGTTTAGATACGCAAGTAACCATAGACGGCCATCGCCTACTCGGCTTGACAGGTGCGGAGCTACCAGCCTCGCTCCAGTCCCGGTAATGCAGTTGCTGCGCTTGGACTTGCAGCTGCGGGAATGTTCTCAACGAAAGCTACCGACCGTAGGGGATTCGCCAACAGAGGCGGCAACGGTGTCGAGCGGAACCGTGTTTGCACGGGTACGAAGAGCCGGGCAGCCGGAGTTCGTTGCGTGTACCGTGAAATGCGTGGAGGGGAAAGGTCAACCGAAGGGTTTAATGGAGGTTGATTGTAGTCGCTCATCGCGCAAGAGGTTGGATGCATTGCAGGAGCTTGATAGGGCATTAGCGCGAGTTCGCGTTACCTCTCCGATGTTTTGGTTACATTGCTAGAGACGCCTCGATTTCTTATGCCCATTATGGATAGAAGCAGCGGCGCTGCGGTGAGGTGTTCGGGCCTAAGAAAGGGGAGATGTGGTGCAGTATGCCCTCAGGTGTGAGAGGATCAAAGCAGTTTTTATATGTGGGGTACCGGTAACACCAGGGATGTGGACTGTATATGAGTATCCGTTTCTCTGACGGCTGCATTAGAGGAAAGCCTCATGACAAGGGTAGTAGTAGTACGTTTGGGACGTGAGGCATCTGACTTGTGGAATGATCTGTGCCCACCGGTCAAGTGGCACACGTGGGCGTACTTCCCGGCTGTGCCGGAATACTTAGCGGGTTTCGCTGAATATATTCATTCATTGTACTTAAGGAGCGGTGGACGCCGCTTCTCTCTGAAGTAAACCACAACGAAAGACTTTGCTCTAACGTTACTGTCGGTGTACGGTTCAATCTCTACTCTTGGAGGGTTTTCTCTCCGTTTCCGGTCTAGTTATCCCCCTTGTCTCACTGAGGAGTAAACGCACGTTATCAAATGTATACTCTCGTTATTAATTCTGTTATTGTCTTACTCACCAGTGCTACGGTTCAGTTCTACTCCGCCCTGCGTGCAGGCTTGTCCCGGGAGCCCCGCGATACTTTATCAATGTCACGAGTCAGCGCTCCGCAGTGCCGCTGGTTTTTCGTCCACATATCTACCATCTCTGGAGACTATCGTTAGTCCGGAGCACCCGGAGTCCCAGTTCTAGCATCCAAGAGTAACTCTGTCTGTACGCCAGGACCAGTCGTCGAAAGTTACGCTAGGAACGTGCGGACTATGTGTTGCTGAGGTTGGGGGTACTGGAGTTCGATCTGACACCTGCCGGTCGTTCTGGTTTATTGGGCCCACGAAGTCCTTCTTATAGGACTCCTGGGTTGCTACTAACATGTACTAACTAGGATGCACATTCTAAAGCGCCAAAAGGGGTAACAGTCCAACCAGGATAGGTTCGTCTGATTCCATATGAATTCAGAGGTTGCCCATTGGGTAGCTACTTCAGTCTGCCTGATTGCGTGTCCATCACCACATTAACCCCGTCCAGGTCCGTCGTACTTCGTTTGATTCGTGCTACGTGTTAGGCGGACCTTCTTTCAATACCTACGAATCACGTTTATATCATTGAAGGTTTCGACGAGCTCCCAACTGGGTTCAATGTTATGGTCTTTCCAGGTCACGCAGTAAGTCATTTTTATATTCTTTCCCATGCTATGTTCAGTTATTTCTTTCACTTCATGGGTGCTTTCCTCAAATACTGCGTCATTCTGTTCGAGAAAGACGGCTTTCAACTGGTCAGGTGGGACGGTTCTCTTTAGCTGTTCGAGTTCTTCTTTCAGAACATATGCCCCTCCACGATTTTTCTGACCACCGTGAAAGGACCCTCGTAGCGCGCGTCCCATTTTGATTCCTTTGTTACATCTTTCATCATAACTAAAGATCCAGGTGCAAAAGCGTCTTCTTTGAGCATGCATGTGTTCTTTTTGAAGTAACGGGCATCATTTTTCTTCACATCCATGACTCCCTCGCGCACGGAAGGGTACACAGTCCTAAAGATATCATCCTGATGCTTTTTCCAAAGCTCCAAGTCCAGCGTAGCCTTCGCGTGAGATTTTCCAAACCTTTCGAATCCATTCATACGTCGGCCAAACACTAAAAAGAACGGTGTGGATCCTGTCAAAGCAGCTACCTTGCAGTTGTATGCAAGCTGAACAAACGGTATAAATTCCTCCCATCTTTGTGTCGATCCGTCAAGTTTCTTTAGCAGCAGCGTCTCCACTGTTCCATTGACCCGTTCTACTGCGCCATTAGCGCGCGGGTTGTATGCAGAAATGGTGCGATGGTCTATTCCGCTAAAGGTAGTGAGTTCTTTGATAAGTTTGTTCACAAATTCAGAGGCGTTGTCAGACTGCATGCCTTTTGGAACTCCAAAGATCGATAGCACTTCCCACAGCGCGCGTGTGACTTGTTCCATTCCCTTGCGTTGCAGTGGCTGCAGTCTTGCAAACTTCGTCATGATGCAAACGATTGTCAACAGTGTGTTATGCCCACTGTCCAATTCTGGTAGTGAAGTGATGAGGTCGATCACATTGTGGTCCCATGGTAGACTGGGAACCACGACCTTCAATGGGTGGAATCCCCGCTTCTCAATATTGTGGCGTAGACACAGCAAACAACTATTGGTCTCTTTTCTAATTTCCTCTCGGATATTGTCTCACCAGTATCCGTCGTTCTACAGCTTCCTAACTACTTCTATCTGTCCAAAACAGCCGAAAGCGTGTGCTCGCTGTACCAAACTCTGTCGTTCGGTCTCTGTTCCTGGAGATTTCTTGTCTTTAAAAAGCTGCGAGACCGTGATGCTTGAGAGTGACACGGTAGGCATTTTGCAGCTTAGGGCGTCCGCAAGGTCGTTGTGTGGGCTTGGGAGGTTAATGACAACAAAGGTGAACCGAATGATCCGATGGAACCATCTGGCCATCATCCAGTTCACAGTTCGCTGGCTATGCAAAAAGGTAAGCGCTCGATCGTCAGTATAGAGCACAAAATGTCGTCCCAGAAGGTAGCATCTGAATTTCTCAATGCCCTAAACAACGGTAAGGAGTTCCCTCTTCGTCGCCCCGTAGTTCTTTTCGGGTTTAGACAAGGATCGGGACGCAAATGCAGTGAATCGAAGATTTCCATCGTCACGTTTTTGGCCGATCCATACGCCCAGACCGTATCCAGACGCGTCCATGCCTGCAAGGTATTGCCTGTTGTCGTCGAGGTACGCCAGAGTTGTTTGATCTGCCATCTGTTTTCTGATGTTCGTGAACGCACGTTCCATTTCAGTCGTCCATTGCAACTGACCTCGTCCCTTTCGGGCGTCATCTACAGGTCTTGAGAGGTAGGAGAACCGCGGAATGAACTAGCCGTAGTAGTGTGCAGCACCGGGAAAGCTCAGCAGTTGCTTCACATTCTGTGGTCGTTCCCAGCTCGCGATTTCTTCGACTTTGGCTGGGTCGTTCCTGATGCCTTCTCCAATCACAACAAATCCTAAGAGGCGTACTTCCTGCTGCCCAAAACAGCATTTGTCCGTCCTAATCGGGATTTCCCATTCTGTTAGTCTCTCTATTACTCTTTTCACATGCGCAGCATGCGTCGTCATGTTGGAAGAAAAGATAATGATGTCGTCGATATAAATAGCCACGTATGGTATGTCATCAAATATCTTGTCCATTAGCTGCTGGAACTTTGCTGACATCGTTTTAATTCCAAACGCGGCTGCGCACATGCGGTAGTGTGCACAGCACCAGCAAAACGGAACCCAGTTGCGGTCTTCTTCCGGTATGCAAAACCGGAAATACCCGTCACGAATGTCTAGCGTTGTGAAAATGGCATCTGGTCCGGTGGCAGATCCAACAGCATGCAAGATGTCCTGTACCCGCGGACATGGATAGTCCGGGTCTGGTAGAAGAGCGTTTAGGTGGCGGTGGTCGACAGCGGGTCTTACATCAACGAGATTTCCACTACCATCTTTCTTAGGCACGCTGAGGTTTGGAAATGAGTTGGCACAGTCATCTGGAGCAGGTTCGATTATTTCTGCTGAGGGCCATGGCTTGATCTCTGCGTCGACACCGTCTTCGTCCTTTCGGGAGACAAACTTTACCCGGCTCCATATCGCTGAAGTCGTCTTTGGCAGTACCCGAAGCATAGCCAGAGGATGGGAGCATCCCGCAGAGAGTGGGATTTTCTGGTTTCGTTTCAACGCCTCTGCTACGTCGGTAGAAATACTCTCTGGGGTATGTGCTACGTCGGGTTGGTGCTCTTTATCTTCGAGGGAGGGGTCCGGCGTTGCCTGGTTCTCGTCTGCAGAACTACATACAGCTTGAAGGACACCCTCAATGGAGACACCAAACTCTCTAGAATGGGGTAAGCCAATTATCATGTCCCGGTTACGCTGAATTTGCATCAGTTCGGCTGTGATTGACGCCGTTCCGTCCCCGCTCGTAACGAGAACTGTGACTAGGCCTTTGCTTTCTGCCATGATTTTTTCTCACCCATCTCGGATGTTTCCTGACACCCGTTCCACTGGGATGGAGTGCTTTGCTACGAATTCCACTTATATGAACGACACTAAAGCCCCTGAGTCCACCATAGCCCATCCTTCTGAGTTGCCAATCAACACAGGAGTGTAAAACAGCTCCCAAGCATCTTCCGGGGCCGCTGACAGCGCGTTAAGGACCGGTTCCCTTGATGAATCGTTTTCTGAAATATCGGCTCTCAGCTGTGCCTCTGGGTCAATCTCGTTGTAGCCGAGCAAAGCGCAAAGGTCACCATCGCAGGGGATATTTTCCTGAAGACTGTCGGTTTCCAGGGATTCTGAATGTACTACTTGCAACTTAGCCACTTGCGGATCCTTCCTGCCTTTGTAATTGCATTTGTGCCCAGGTTTCCAGGGTTCTTCGCATTCAAAGCAACGGGCGTCTTTCCTGAAAAGTTTCCTAGTTTCCGCGTCAAGATGTTTTCCCTTCACGTGCCCACCTTCTTCTGTTTTGAACCGATGCTTCTCTGTGGAGTGTTTACTGGATCTGCAATGACTACAGTGCTTCTTCTTGGTCTCCATTTGCTTCTGCTGTTCAGTCTTGGTCTTCATAGAGGTCTGTGCGGTCCTACGATTGGACGTGCATGACGAGTCGAGAGTGATCGCGCTCGAGATTTCATCAGCTATTGACACGGGAGGTGTTCCCTTATTTGTCCGTTTACACATAGTTAATGTGGCTGCACGAGCCACGTGCATGACGTCTTGCAGACGTGGATCCAGTTCTTGAATAAACACTGCTACAAGGGTTTCATCATCGTCTCGGCGGCTAGTGCGAGTCATCAGGCTGGTGAAACGATCGCTGTACTCTTGAACGGACTCTGAATTGGCTTGGCGGATGGTTATGAGGTCTCTTATCAGCTTATCTCTCATCGCCGGGGCCGCAAAATGATGGAGAAAGTTTGTGTGTACCTGGTCCCATGTCAGGTTCGACAAGTTCCGCTCTGCCCATTGTCGGTCATAACCATTCAAAGTAGTCAGAAGTGCTGCAAACCAACGCTGCCGCGGTACCTCATGCGCTGAAAGCAACGACCGGCTTTTGCCAAGAAATTCAAATCAGTCCTTGATAGATACAGAATCATGCCCTCTAAATGATGGCAGGTTAGGAAAAGAGACGGTGTGGTACGAGTAGAAACTGATCCAAGGCTATGTTCGTCTGCATTTGCGGGGGAAGCAGAGATCGTGTAGTCTCTATTCGTGGTTTCGTGTTATCAATTGTCTGCATGACATCATTACGTTCCTGTATAACTCTGTTCATCTGTCGTCTGTATTCCTTGGTGTGTGAGGCGTCCAATTCATCAACTTTCAAAGCGTTAAGCTCGTAATACTCTTCTTCCAACTTCAAATAGGAGGCAGATAGCGACTTCATCTCCATTTCTTGACGCCGTAGCAACAATTCCATCACGGCCGAGGAGCTGTCTGTCATTGTTCTACCACGCTAACGATAGCGTAGTTCGGTAGATCGAAAAAATGTGTTGCTGAGGTTGGGGGTACTGGAGTTCGATCAGACACCTGCCGTTCGTTCTGGTTTATTGGGCACACGGAGTCCTTCTTATAGGACTCCTGGGTTGCTACTAACATCTACTAACTAGGATGCACATTCTAAAGCGCCAAAAGGGGTAATAGTCCAACCTGGATAGATCCGTCTGATTCCATATGAATTCAGAGGTTGCCCATTGGGTAGCTACTTCAGTCTGCCTGATTGCGTGTCCATCACCGCATTAACCCCGTCCAGGTCCGTCCTACTTCGTTTGATTCGTGCTACGTGTTAGGCGGACCTTCTTTCAATACCTACGAATCACGTTTATATCATTGAAGGTTTCGACGAGCTCCCAACTGGGTTCAATGTTATGGTCTTTCCAGGTCACGCAGTAAGTCATTTTTATATTCTTTCCCATGCTATGTTCAGTTATTTCTTTCACTTCATGGGTGCTTTCCTCAAATACTGCGTCATTCTGTTCGAGAAAGACGGCTTTCAACTGGTCAGATGGGACGGTTCTCTTTAGCTGTTCGAGTTCTTCTTTCAGAACATATGCCCCTCCACGATTTTTCTGACCACCGTGAAAGGACCCTCGTAGCGCGCGTCCCATTTTGATTCCTTTGTTACATCTTTCATCATAACTAAAGATCCAGGTGCAAAAGCGTCTTCTTTGAGCATGCATGTGTTCTTTTTGAAGTAACGGGCATCATTTTTCTTCACATCCATGACTCGCTCGCGCACGGAAGGGTACACAGGCCTAAAGATATCATCCTGATGCTTTTTCCAACGCTCCAAGTCTAGCGTAGCCTTCGCGTGAGATTTTCCAAATCTTTCGAATCCATTCATACGTCGGCCAAACACTAAAAGAGAACGGTGTGGATCCTTTCCAAGCAGCTACATTGCAGTTGTATGCGAGCTGAACAAACGGTATAAATTCCTCCCATCTTTGTGTCGATCCGTCAAGTTCCTTTATCAGCAGCGTCTCCACTGTTCCATTGACCCGTTCTACTGCGCCATTAGCGCGCGGGTTGTATGCAGAAATGGTGCGATGGTCTATTCCGCTAAAGGTAGTGAGTTCTTTGATAAGTTTGTTCACAAATTCAGAGGCGTTGTCAGACTGCATGCCTTTTGGAACTCCAAAGATCGATAGCACTTCCCACAGCGCGCGTGTGACTTGTTCCATTCCCTTGCGTTGCAGTGGCTGCAGTCTTGCAAACTTCGTCATGATGCAAACGATTGTCAACAGTGTGTTATGCCCACTGTCCAATTCTGGTAGTGAAGTGATGAGGTCGATCACAATGTGGTCCCATGGTAGACTGGGAACCACGACCTTCAATGGGTGGAATCCCCGCTTCTCAATATTGTGGCGTAGACACAGCAAACAACTATTGGTCTCTTTTCTAATTTCCTCTCGGATATTGTCTCACCAGTATCCGTCGTTCTACAGCTTCCTAACTACTTCTATCTGTCCAAAACAGCCGAAAGCGTGTGCTCGCTGTACCAAACTCTGTCGTTCGGTCTCTGTTCCTGGAGATTTCTTGTCTTTAAAAAGCTGCGAGACCGTGATGCTTGAGAGTGACACGGTAGGCATTTTGCAGCTTAGGGCGTCCGCAAGGTCGTTGTGTGGGCTTGGGAGGTTAATGACAACAAAGGTGAACCGAATGATCCGATGGAACCATCTGGCCATCATCCAGTTCACAGTTCGCTGGCTATGCAAAAAGGTAAGCGCTCGATCGTCAGTATAGAGCACAAAATGTCGTCCCAGAAGGTAGCATCTGAATTTCTCAATGCCCTAAACAACGGTAAGGAGTTCCCTCTTCGTCGCCCCGTAGTTCTTTTCGGGTTTAGACAAGGATCGGGACGCAAATGCAGTGAATCGAAGATTTCCATCGTCACGTTTTTGGCCGATCCATACGCCCAGACCGTATCCAGACGCGTCCATGCCTGCAAGGTATTGCCTGTTGTCGTCGAGGTACGCCAGAGTTGTTTGATCTGCCATCTGTTTTCTGATGTTCGTGAACGCACGTTCCATTTCAGTCGTCCATTGCAACTGACCTCGTCCCTTTCGGGCGTCATCTACAGGTCTTGAGAGGTAGGAGAACCGCGGAATGAACTAGCCGTAGTAGTGTGCAGCACCGGGAAAGCTCAGCAGTTGCTTCACATTCTGTGGTCGTTCCCAGCTCGCGATTTCTTCGACTTTGGCTGGGTCGTTCCTGATGCCTTCTCCAATCACAACAAATCCTAAGAGGCGTACTTCCTGCTGCCCAAAACAGCATTTGTCCGTCCTAATCGGGATTTCCCATTCTGTTAGTCTCTCTATTACTCTTTTCACATGCGCAGCATGCGTCGTCATGTTGGAAGAAAAGATAATGATGTCGTCGATATAAATAGCCACGTATGGTATGTCATCAAATATCTTGTCCATTAGCTGCTGGAACTTTGCTGACATCGTTTTAATTCCAAACGCGGCTGCGCACATGCGGTAGTGTGCACAGCACCAGCAAAACGGAACCCAGTTGCGGTCTTCTTCCGGTATGCAAAACCGGAAATACCCGTCACGAATGTCTAGCGTTGTGAAAATGGCATCTGGTCCGGTGGCAGATCCAACAGCATGCAAGATGTCCTGTACCCGCGGACATGGATAGTCCGGGTCTGGTAGAAGAGCGTTTAGGTGGCGGTGGTCGACAGCGGGTCTTACATCAACGAGATTTCCACTACCATCTTTCTTAGGCACGCTGAGGTTTGGAAATGAGTTGGCACAGTCATCTGGAGCAGGTTCGATTATTTCTGCTGAGGGCCATGGCTTGATCTCTGCGTCGACACCGTCTTCGTCCTTTCGGGAGACAAACTTTACCCGGCTCCATATCGCTGAAGTCGTCTTTGGCAGTACCCGAAGCATAGCCAGAGGATGGGAGCATCCCGCAGAGAGTGGGATTTTCTGGTTTCGTTTCAACGCCTCTGCTACGTCGGTAGAAATACTCTCTGGGGTATGTGCTACGTCGGGTTGGTGCTCTTTATCTTCGAGGGAGGGGTCCGGCGTTGCCTGGTTCTCGTCTGCAGAACTACATACAGCTTGAAGGACACCCTCAATGGAGACACCAAACTCTCTAGAATGGGGTAAGCCAATTATCATGTCCCGGTTACGCTGAATTTGCATCAGTTCGGCTGTGATTGACGCCGTTCCGTCCCCGCTCGTAACGAGAACTGTGACTAGGCCTTTGCTTTCTGCCATGATTTTTTTCTCACCCATCTCGGATGTTTCCTGACACCCGTTCCACTGGGATGGAGTGCTTTGCTACGAATTCCACTTATATGAACGACACTAAAGCCCCTGAGTCCACCATAGCCCATCCTTCTGAGTTGCAATCAACACAGGAGTGTAAAACAGCTCCCAAGCATCTTCCGGGGCCGCTGACAGCGCGTTAAGGACCGGTTCCTTGATGAATCGTTTTCTGAAATATCGGCTCTCAGCTGTGCCTCTGGGTCAATCTCGTTGTAGCCGAGCAAAGCGCAAAGGTCACCATCGCAGGGGATATTTTCCTGAAGACTGTCGGTTTCCAGGGATTCTGAATGTACTACTTGCAACTTAGCCACTTGCGGATCCTTCCTGCCTTTGTAATTGCATTTGTGCCCAGGTTTCCAGGGTTCTTCGCATTCAAAGCAACGGGCGTCTTTCCTGAAAAGTTTTCCTAGTTTCCGGCGTCAAGATGTTTTCCCTTCACGTGCCCACCTTCTTTCTGTTTTGAACCGATGCTTCTCTGTGGAGTGTTTACTGGATCTGCAATGACTACAGTGCTTCTTCTTGGTCTCCATTTGCTTCTGCTGTTCAGTCTTGGTCTTCATAGAGGTCTGTGCGGTCCTACGATTGGACGTGCATGACGAGTCGAGAGTGATCGCGCTCGAGATTTCATCAGCTATTGACACGGGAGGTGTTCCCTTATTTGTCCGTTTTACACATAGTTAATGTGGCTGCACGAGCCACGTGCATGACGTCTTGCAGACGTGGATCCAGTTCTTGAATAAACACTGCTACAAGGGTTTCATCATCGTCTCGGCGGCTAGTGCGAGTCATCAGGCTGGTGAAACGATCGCTGTACTCTTGAACGGACTCTGAATTGGCTTGGCGGATGGTTATGAGGTCTCTTATCAGCTTATCTCTCATCGCCGGGGCCGCAAAATGATGGAGAAAGTTTGTGTGTACCTGGTCCCATGTCAGGTTCGACAAGTTCCGCTCTGCCCATTGTCGGTCATAACCATTCAAAGTAGTCAGAAGTGCTGCAAACCAACGCTGCCGCGGTACCTCATGCGCTGAAAGCAACGACCGGCTTTTGCCAAGAAATTCAAATCAGTCCTTGATAGATACAGAATCATGCCCTCTAAAATGATGGCAGGTTAAGGAAAAGAGACGGTGTGGTACGAGTAGAAACTGATCCAAGGCTATGTTCGTCTGCATTTGCGGGGGGAAGCAGAGATCGTGTAGTCTCTATTCGTGGTTTCGTGTTATCAATTGTCTGCATGACATCATTACGTTCCTGTATAAACTCTGTTCATCTGTCGTCTGTATTCCTTGGTGTGTGAGGCGTCCAATTCATCAACTTTCAAAGCGTTAAGCTCGTAATACTCTTCTTCCAACTTCAAATAGGAGGCAGATAGCGACTTCATCTCCATTTCTTGACGCCGTAGCAACAATTCCATCACGGCCGAGGAGCTGTCTGTCATTGTTCTAACCACGCTAACGATAGCGTAGTTCGGTAGATCGAAAAAATGTGTTGCTGAGGTTGGGGGTACTGGAGTTCGATCAGACACCTGCCGTTCGTTCTGGTTTATTGGGCACACGGAGTCCTTCTTATAGGACTCCTGGGTTGCTACTAACATCTACTAACTAGGATGCACATTCTAAAGCGCCAAAAGGGGTAATAGTCCAACCTGGATAGATCCGTCTGATTCCATATGAATTCAGAGGTTGCCCATTGGGTAGCTACTTCAGTCCTGCCTGATTGCGTGTCCATCACCGCATTAACCCCGTCCAGGTCCGTCCTACTTCGTTTGATTCGTGCTACGTGTTAGGCGGACCTTCTTTCAATACCTACGAATCACGTTTATATCATTGAAGGTTTCGACGAGCTCCCAACTGGGTTCAATGTTATGGTCTTTCCAGGTCACGCAGTAAGTCATTTTTATATTCTTTCCCATGCTATGTTCAGTTATTTCTTTCACTTCATGGGTGCTTTCCTCAAATACTGCGTCATTCTGTTCGAGAAAGACGGCTTTCAACTGGTCAGATGGGACGGTTCTCTTTAGCTGTTCGAGTTCTTCTTTCAGAACATATGCCCCTCCACGATTTTTCTGACCACCGTGAAAGGACCCTCGTAGCGCGCGTCCCATTTTGATTCCTTTGTTACATCTTTCATCATAACTAAAGATCCAGGTGCAAAAGCGTCTTCTTTGAGCATGCATGTGTTCTTTTTGAAGTAACGGGCATCATTTTTTCTTCACATCCATGACTCGCTCGCGCACGGAAGGGTACACAGGCCTAAAGATATCATCCTGATGCTTTTTTCCAAACGCTCCAAGTCTAGCGTAGCCTTCGCGTGAGATTTTCCAAATCTTTCGAATCCATTCATACGTCGGCCAAACACTAAAGAGAACGGTGTGGATCCTTTCCAAGCAGCTACATTGCAGTTGTATGCGAGCTGAACAAACGGTATAAATTCCTCCCATCTTTGTGTCGATCCGTCAAGTTCCTTTATCAGCAGCGTCTCCACTGTTCCATTGACCCGTTCTACTGCGCCATTAGCGCGCGGGTTGTATGCAGAAATGGTGCGATGGTCTATTCCGCTAAAGGTAGTGAGTTCTTTGATAAGTTTGTTCACAATTCAGAGGCGTTGTCAGACTGCATGCCTTTTGGAACTCCAAAGATCGATAGCACTTCCCACAGCGCGCGTGTGACTTGTTCCATTCCCTTGCGTTGCAGTGGCTGCAGTCTTGCAAACTTCGTCATGATGCAAACGATTGTCAACAGTGTGTTATGCCCACTGTCCAATTCTGGTAGTGAAGTGATGAGGTCGATCACAATGTGGTCCCATGGTAGACTGGGAACCACGACCTTCAATGGGTGGAATCCCCGCTTCTCAATATTGTGGCGTAGACACAGCAAACAACTATTGGTCTCTTTTCTAATTTCCTCTCGGATATTGTCTCACCAGTATCCGTCGTTCTAACAGCTTCCTAACTACTTCTATCTGTCCAAAACAGCCGAAAGCGTGTGCTCGCTGTACCAAACTCTGTCGTTCGGTCTCTGTTCCTGGAGATTTCTTGTCTTTAAAAAGCTGCGAGACCGTGATGCTTGAGAGTGACACGGTAGGCATTTTGCAGCTTAGGGCGTCCGCAAGGTCGTTGTGTGGGCTTGGGAGGTTAATGACAACAAAGGTGAACCGAATGATCCGATGGAACCATCTGGCCATCATCCAGTTCACAGTTCGCTGGCTATGCAAAAAGGTAAGCGCTCGATCGTCAGTATAGAGCACAAAAATGTCGTCCCAGAAGGTAGCATCTGAATTTCTCAATGCCCTAAACAACGGTAAGGAGTTCCCTCTTCGTCGCCCCGTAGTTCTTTTCGGGTTTAGACAAGGATCGGGACGCAAATGCAGTGAATCGAAGATTTCCATCGTCACGTTTTTGGCCGATCCATACGCCCAGACCGTATCCAGACGCGTCCATGCCTGCAAGGTATTGCCTGTTGTCGTCGAGGTACGCCAGAGTTGTTTGATCTGCCATCTGTTTTCTGATGTTCGTGAACGCACGTTCCACTTCAGTCCATTGCAACTGACCTCGTCCCTTTCGGGCGTCATCTACAGGTCTTGAGAGGTAGGAGAACCGCGGAATGAACTAGCCGTAGTAGTGTGCAGCACCGGGAAAGCTCAGCAGTTGCTTCACATTCTGTGGTCGTTCCCAGCTCGCGATTTCTTCGACTTTGGCTGGGTCGTTCCTGATGCCTTCTCCAATCACAACAAATCCTAAGAGGCGTACTTCCTGCTGCCCAAAACAGCATTTGTCCGTCCTAATCGGGATTTCCCATTCTGTTAGTCTCTCTATTACTCTTTTCACATGCGCAGCATGCGTCGTCATGTTGGAAGAAAAGATAATGATGTCGTCGATATAAATAGCCACGTATGGTATGTCATCAAATATCTTGTCCATTAGCTGCTGGAACTTTGCTGACATCGTTTTAATTCCAAACGCGGCTGCGCACATGCGGTAGTGTGCACAGCACCAGCAAAACGGAACCCAGTTGCGGTCTTCTTCCGGTATGCAAAACCGGAAATACCCGTCACGAATGTCTAGCGTTGTGAAAATGGCATCTGGTCCGGTGGCAGATCCAACAGCATGCAAGATGTCCTGTACCCGCGGACATGGATAGTCCGGGTCTGGTAGAAGAGCGTTTAGGTGGCGGTGGTCGACAGCGGGTCTTACATCAACGAGATTTCCACTACCATCTTTCTTAGGCACGCTGAGGTTTGGAAATGAGTTGGCACAGTCATCTGGAGCAGGTTCGATTATTTCTGCTGAGGGCCATGGCTTGATCTCTGCGTCGACACCGTCTTCGTCCTTTCGGGAGACAAACTTTACCCGGCTCCATATCGCTGAAGTCGTCTTTGGCAGTACCCGAAGCATAGCCAGAGGATGGGAGCATCCCGCAGAGAGTGGGATTTTCTGGTTTCGTTTCAACGCCTCTGCTACGTCGGTAGAAATACTCTCTGGGGTATGTGCTACGTCGGGTTGGTGCTCTTTATCTTCGAGGGAGGGGTCCGGCGTTGCCTGGTTCTCGTCTGCAGAACTACATACAGCTTGAAGGACACCCTCAATGGAGACACCAAACTCTCTAGAATGGGGTAAGCCAATTATCATGTCCCGGTTACGCTGAATTTGCATCAGTTCGGCTGTGATTGACGCCGTTCCGTCCCCGCTCGTAACGAGAACTGTGACTAGGCCTTTGCTTTCTGCCATGATTTTTTCTCACCCATCTCGGATGTTTCCTGACACCCGTTCCACTGGGATGGAGTGCTTTGCTACGAATTCCACTTATATGAACGACACTAAAGCCCCTGAGTCCACCATAGCCCATCCTTCTGAGTTGCCAATCAACACAGGAGTGTAAAACAGCTCCCAAGCATCTTCCGGGGCCGCTGACAGCGCGTTAAGGACCGGTTCCCTTGATGAATCGTTTTCTGCAATATCGGCTCTCAGCTGTGCCTCTGGGTCAATCTCGTTGTAGCCGAGCAAAGCGCAAAGGTCACCATCGCAGGGGATATTTTCCTGAAGACTGTCGGTTTCCAGGGATTCTGAATGTACTACTTGCAACTTAGCCACTTGCGGATCCTTCCTGCCTTTGTAATTGCATTTGTGCCCAGGTTTCCAGGGTTCTTCGCATTCAAAGCAACGGGCGTCTTTCCTGAAAAGTTTCCTAGTTTCCGCGTCAAGATGTTTTCCCTTCACGTGCCCACCTTCTTCTGTTTTGAACCGATGCTTCTCTGTGGAGTGTTTACTGGATCTGCAATGACTACAGTGCTTCTTCTTGGTCTCCATTTGCTTCTGCTGTTCAGTCTTGGTCTTCATAGAGGTCTGTGCGGTCCTACGATTGGACGTGCATGACGAGTCGAGAGTGATCGCGCTCGAGATTTCATCAGCTATTGACACGGGAGGTGTTCCCTTATTTGTCCGTTTACACATAGTTAATGTGGCTGCACGAGCCACGTGCATGACGTCTTGCAGACGTGGATCCAGTTCTTGAATAAACACTGCTACAAGGGTTTCATCATCGTCTCGGCGGCTAGTGCGAGTCATCAGGCTGGTGAAACGATCGCTGTACTCTTGAACGGACTCTGAATTGGCTTGGCGGATGGTTATGAGGTCTCTTATCAGCTTATCTCTCATCGCCGGGGCCGCAAAATGATGGAGAAAGTTTGTGTGTACCTGGTCCCATGTCAGGTTCGACAAGTTCCGCTCTGCCCATTGTCGGTCATAACCATTCAAAGTAGTCAGAAGTGCTGCAAACCAACGCTGCCGCGGTACCTCATGCGCTGAAAGCAACGACCGGCTTTTGCCAAGAAATTCAAATCAGTCCTTGATAGATACAGAATCATGCCCTCTAAATGATGGCAGGTTAGGAAAAGAGACGGTGTGGTACGAGTAGAAACTGATCCAAGGCTATGTTCGTCTGCATTTGCGGGGGGAAGCAGAGATCGTGTAGTCTCTATTCGTGGTTTCGTGTTATCAATTGTCTGCATGACATCATTACGTTCCTGTATAACTCTGTTCATCTGTCGTCTGTATTCCTTGGTGTGTGAGGCGTCCAATTCATCAACTTTCAAAGCGTTAAGCTCGTAATACTCTTCTTCCAACTTCAAATAGGAGGCAGATAGCGACTTCATCTCCATTTCTTGACGCCGTAGCAACAATTCCATCACGGCCGAGGAGCTGTCTGTCATTGTTCTACCACGCTAACGATAGCGTAGTTCGGTAGATCGAAAAAATGTGTTGCTGAGGTTGGGGGTACTGGAGTTCGATCAGACACCTGCCGTTCGTTCTGGTTTATTGGGCACACGGAGTCCTTCTTATAGGACTCCTGGGTTGCTACTAACATCTACTAACTAGGATGCACATTCTAAAGCGCCAAAAGGGGTAATAGTCCAACCTGGATAGATCCGTCTGATTCCATATGAATTCAGAGGTTGCCCATTGGGTAGCTACTTCAGTCTGCCTGATTGCGTGTCCATCACCGCATTAACCCCGTCCAGGTCCGTCCTACTTCGTTTGATTCGTGCTACGTGTTAGGCGGACCTTCTTTCAATACCTACGAATCACGTTTATATCATTGAAGGTTTCGACGAGCTCCCAACTGGGTTCAATGTTATGGTCTTTCCAGGTCACGCAGTAAGTCATTTTTATATTCTTTCCCATGCTATGTTCAGTTATTTCTTTCACTTCATGGGTGCTTTCCTCAAATACTGCGTCATTCTGTTCGAGAAAGACGGCTTTCAACTGGTCAGATGGGACGGTTCTCTTTAGCTGTTCGAGTTCTTCTTTCAGAACATATGCCCCTCCACGATTTTTCTGACCACCGTGAAAGGACCCTCGTAGCGCGCGTCCCATTTTGATTCCTTTGTTACATCTTTCATCATAACTAAAGATCCAGGTGCAAAAGCGTCTTCTTTGAGCATGCATGTGTTCTTTTTGAAGTAACGGGCATCATTTTTCTTCACATCCATGACTCGCTCGCGCACGGAAGGGTACACAGGCCTAAAGATATCATCCTGATGCTTTTTCCAACGCTCCAAGTCTAGCGTAGCCTTCGCGTGAGATTTTCCAAATCTTTCGAATCCATTCATACGTCGGCCAAACACTAAAGAGAACGGTGTGGATCCTTTCCAAGCAGCTACATTGCAGTTGTATGCGAGCTGAACAAACGGTATAAATTCCTCCCATCTTTGTGTCGATCCGTCAAGTTCCTTTATCAGCAGCGTCTCCACTGTTCCATTGACCCGTTCTACTGCGCCATTAGCGCGCGGGTTGTATGCAGAAATGGTGCGATGGTCTATTCCGCTAAAGGTAGTGAGTTCTTTGATAAGTTTGTTCACAAATTCAGAGGCGTTGTCAGACTGCATGCCTTTTGGAACTCCAAAGATCGATAGCACTTCCCACAGCGCGCGTGTGACTTGTTCCATTCCCTTGCGTTGCAGTGGCTGCAGTCTTGCAAACTTCGTCATGATGCAAACGATTGTCAACAGTGTGTTATGCCCACTGTCCAATTCTGGTAGTGAAGTGATGAGGTCGATCACAATGTGGTCCCATGGTAGACTGGGAACCACGACCTTCAATGGGTGGAATCCCCGCTTCTCAATATTGTGGCGTAGACACAGCAAACAACTATTGGTCTCTTTTCTAATTTCCTCTCGGATATTGTCTCACCAGTATCCGTCGTTCTACAGCTTCCTAACTACTTCTATCTGTCCAAAACAGCCGAAAGCGTGTGCTCGCTGTACCAAACTCTGTCGTTCGGTCTCTGTTCCTGGAGATTTCTTGTCTTTAAAAAGCTGCGAGACCGTGATGCTTGAGAGTGACACGGTAGGCATTTTGCAGCTTAGGGCGTCCGCAAGGTCGTTGTGTGGGCTTGGGAGGTTAATGACAACAAAGGTGAACCGAATGATCCGATGGAACCATCTGGCCATCATCCAGTTCACAGTTCGCTGGCTATGCAAAAAGGTAAGCGCTCGATCGTCAGTATAGAGCACAAAATGTCGTCCCAGAAGGTAGCATCTGAATTTCTCAATGCCCTAAACAACGGTAAGGAGTTCCCTCTTCGTCGCCCCGTAGTTCTTTTCGGGTTTAGACAAGGATCGGGACGCAAATGCAGTGAATCGAAGATTTCCATCGTCACGTTTTTGGCCGATCCATACGCCCAGACCGTATCCAGACGCGTCCATGCCTGCAAGGTATTGCCTGTTGTCGTCGAGGTACGCCAGAGTTGTTTGATCTGCCATCTGTTTTCTGATGTTCGTGAACGCACGTTCCACTTCAGTCCATTGCAACTGACCTCGTCCCTTTCGGGCGTCATCTACAGGTCTTGAGAGGTAGGAGAACCGCGGAATGAACTAGCCGTAGTAGTGTGCAGCACCGGGAAAGCTCAGCAGTTGCTTCACATTCTGTGGTCGTTCCCAGCTCGCGATTTCTTCGACTTTGGCTGGGTCGTTCCTGATGCCTTCTCCAATCACAACAAATCCTAAGAGGCGTACTTCCTGCTGCCCAAAACAGCATTTGTCCGTCCTAATCGGGATTTCCCATTCTGTTAGTCTCTCTATTACTCTTTTCACATGCGCAGCATGCGTCGTCATGTTGGAAGAAAAGATAATGATGTCGTCGATATAAATAGCCACGTATGGTATGTCATCAAATATCTTGTCCATTAGCTGCTGGAACTTTGCTGACATCGTTTTAATTCCAAACGCGGCTGCGCACATGCGGTAGTGTGCACAGCACCAGCAAAACGGAACCCAGTTGCGGTCTTCTTCCGGTATGCAAAACCGGAAATCCCGTCACGAATGTTCTAGCGTTGTGAAAATGGCATCTGGTCCGGTGCAGATCCAACAGCATGCAAGATGTCCTGTACCCGCGGACATGGATAGTCCGGGTCTGGTAGAAGAGCGTTTAGGTGCGGTGGTCGACAGCGGGTCTTACATCAACGAGATTTCCACTACCATCTTTCTTAGGCACGCTGAGGTTTGGAAATGAGTTGGCAACAGTCATCTGGAGCAGGTTCGATATTTCTGCTGAGGGCCATGGCTTGATCTCTGCGTCGACACCGTCTTCGTCCTTTCGGGAGACAAACTTTACCCGGCTCCATATCGCTGAAGTCGTCTTTGGCAGTACCCGAAGCATAGCCAGAGGATGGGAGCATCCCGCAGAGAGTGGGATTTTCTGTTTCGTTTCAACGCCTCTGGCTACGTCGGTAGAAATACTCTCTGGGGTATGTGCTACGTCGGGTTGGTGCTCTTTATCTCGAGGGAGGGTCCGGCGTTGCCTGGTTCTCGTCTGCAGAACTACATACAGCTTGAAGGACACCCTCAATGGAGACACCAAACTCTCTAGAATGGGGTAAGCCAATTATCATGTCCCGGTTACGCCTGAATTTGCATCAGTTCGGCTGTGATTGACGCCGTTCCGTCCCCGCTCGTAACGAGAACTGTGACTAGCCTTTGCTTTTCTGCCATGATTTTTCTCACCCATCTCGGATGTTTCCTGACACCCGTTCCACTGGATGGAGTGCTTTGCTACGAATTCCACTTATATGAACGACACTAAAGCCCCTGAGTCCACCATAGCCCATCCTTCTGAGTGCCAATCAACACAGGAGTGTAAAACAGCTCCAAGCATCTTCCGGGGCCGCTGACAGCGCGTTAAGGACCGGTTCCCTTGATGAATCGTTTTCTGAAATATCGGCTCTCAGCTGTGCCTCTGGGTCAATCTCGTTGTAGCCGAGCAAAGCGCAAAGGTCACCATCGCAGGGGATATTTTCCTGAAGACTGTCGGTTTCCAGGGATTCTGAATGTACTACTTGCAACTTAGCCACTTGCGGATCCTTCCTGCCTTTGTAATTGCATTTGTGCCCAGGTTTCCAGGGTTCTTCGCATTCAAAGCAAACGGGCGTCTTTCCTGAAAAGTTTCCTAGTTTCCGCGTCAAGATGTTTTCCCTTCACGTGCCCACCTTCTTCTGTTTTGAACCGATGCTTCTCTGTGGAGTGTTTACTGATCTGCAATGACTACAGTGCTTCTTCTTGGTCTCCATTTGCTTCTGCTGGTCAGTCTTGGTCTTCATAGAGGTCTGTGCGGTCCTACGATTGGACGTGCATGACGAGTCGAGAGTGATCGCGCTCGAGATTTCATCAGCTATTGACACGGGAGGTGTTCCCTTATTTGTCCGTTTACACATAGTTAATGTGGCTGCACGAGCCACGTGCATGACGTCTTGCAGACGTGGATCCAGTTCTTGAATAAACACTGCTACAAGGGTTTCATCATCGTCTCGGCGGCTAGTGCGAGTCATCAGGCTGGTGAAACGATCGCTGTACTCTTGAACGGACTCTGAATTGGCTTGGCGGATGGTTATGAGGTCCTTATCAGCTTATCTCTCATCGCCGGGGCCGCAAAATGATGGAGAAAGTTTGTGTGTACCTGGTCCCATGTCAGGTTCGACAAGTTCCGCTCTGCCCATTGTCGGTCATAACCATTCAAAGTAGTCAGAAGTGCTGCAAACCAACGCTGCCGCGGTACCTCATGCGCTGAAAGCAACGACCGGCTTTGTGCCAAGAAATTCAAATCAGTCCTTGATAGATACAGAATCATGCCCTCTAAATGATGGCAGGTTAGGAAAAGAGACGGTGTGGTACGAGTAGAAACTGATCCAAGGCTATGTTCGTCTGCATTTGCGGGGGGAAGCAGAGATCGTGTAGTCTCTATTCGTGGTTTCGTGTTATCAATTGTCTGCATGACATCATTACGTTCCTGTATAACTCTGTTCATCTGTCGTCTGTATTCCTTGGTGTGTGAGGCGTCCAATTCATCAACTTTCAAAGCGTTAAGCTCGTAATACTCTTCTTCCAACTTCAAATAGGAGGCAGATAGCGACTTCATCTCCATTTCTTGACGCCGTAGCAACAATTCCATCACGGCCGAGGAGCTGTCTGTCATTGTTCTACCACGCTAACGATAGCGTAGTTCGGTAGATCGAAAAAATGTGTTGCTGAGGTTGGGGGTACTGGAGTTCGATCAGACACCTGCCGTTCGTTCTGGTTTATTGGGCACACGGAGTCCTTCTTATAGGACTCCTGGGTTGCTACTAACATCTACTAACTAGGATGCACATTCTAAAGCGCCAAAAGGGGTAAATAGTCCAACCTGGATAGATCCGTCTGATTCCATATGAATTCAGAGGTTGCCCATTGGGTAGCTACTTCAGTCTGCCTGATTGCGTGTCCATCACCGCCATTAACCCCGTCCAGGTCCGTCCTACTTCGTTTGATTCGTGCTACGTGTTAGGCGGACCTTCTTTCAATACCTACGAATCACGTTTATATCATTGAAGGTTTCGACGAGCTCCCAACTGGGTTCAATGTTATGGTCTTTCCAGGTCACGCAGTAAGTCATTTTTATATTCTTTCCCATGCTATGTTCAGTTATTTCTTTCACTTCATGGGTGCTTTCCTCAAATACTGCGTCATTCTGTTCGAGAAAGACGGCTTTCAACTGGTCAGATGGGACGGTTCTCTTTAGCTGTTCGAGTTCTTCTTTCAGAACATATGCCCCTCCACGATTTTTCTGACCACCGTGAAAGGACCCTCGTAGCGCGCGTCCCATTTGATTCCTTTGTTACATCTTTCATCATAACTAAAGATCCAGGTGCAAAAGCGTCTTCTTTGAGCATGCATGTGTTCTTTTGAAGTAACGGGCATCATTTTTTTCTTCACATCCATGACTCGCTCGCGCACGGAAGGGTACACAGGCCTAAAGATATCATCCTGATGCTTTTTTCCAACGCTCCAAGTCCTAGCGTAGCCTTCGCGTGAGATTTCCAAATCTTTCGAATCCATTCATACGTCGGCCAAACACTAAAGAGAACGGTGTGGATCCTTTCCAAGCAGCTACATTGCAGTTGTATGCGAGCTGAACAAACGGTATAAATTCCTCCCATCTTTGTGTCGATCCGTCAAGTTCCTTTATCAGCAGCGTCTCCACTGTTCCATTGACCCGTTCTACTGCGCCATTAGCGCGCGGTTGTATGCAGAAATGGTGCGATGGTCTATTCCGCTAAAGGTAGTGAGTTCTTTTGATAAGTTTGTTCACAAATTCAGAGGCGTTGTCAGACTGCATGCCTTTTGGAACTCCAAAAGATCGATAGCACTTCCCACAGGCGCGCGTGTGACTTGTTCCATTCCCTTGCGTTGCAGTGGCTGCAGTCTTGCAAACTTCGTCATGATGCAAACGATTGTCAACAGTGTGTTATGCCCACTGTCCAATTCTGGTAGTGAAGTGATGAGGTCGATCACAATGTGGTCCCATGGTAGACTGGGAACCACGACCTTCAATGGGTGGAATCCCCGCTTCTCAATATTGTGGCGTAGACACAGCAAACAACTATTGGTCTCTTTTCTAATTTCCTCTCGGATATTGTCTCACCAGTATCCGTCGTTCTACAGCTTCCTAACTACTTCTATCTGTCCAAAACAGCCGAAAGCGTGTGCTCGCTGTACCAAACTCTGTCGTTCGGTCTCTGTTCCTGGAGATTTCTTGTCTTTAAAAAGCTGCGAGACCGTGATGCTTGAGAGTGACACGGTAGGCATTTTGCAGCTTAGGGCGTCCGCAAGGTCGTTGTGTGGGCTTGGGAGGTTAATGACAACAAAGGTGAACCGAATGATCCGATGGAACCATCTGGCCATCATCCAGTTCACAGTTCGCTGGCTATGCAAAAAGGTAAGCGCTCGATCGTCAGTATAGAGCACAAAATGTCGTCCCAGAAGGTAGCATCTGAATTTCTCAATGCCCTAAACAACGGTAAGGAGTTCCCTCTTCGTCGCCCCGTAGTTCTTTTCGGGTTTAGACAAGGATCGGGACGCAAATGCAGTGAATCGAAGATTTCCATCGTCACGTTTTTGGCCGATCCATACGCCCAGACCGTATCCAGACGCGTCCATGCCTGCAAGGTATTGCCTGTTGTCGTCGAGGTACGCCAGAGTTGTTTGATCTGCCATCTGTTTTCTGATGTTCGTGAACGCACGTTCCACTTCAGTCCATGCAACTGACCTCGTCCCTTTCGGGCGTCATCTACAGGTCTTGAGAGGTAGGAGAACCGCGGAATGAACTAGCCGTAGTAGTGTGCAGCACCGGGAAAGCTCAGCAGTTGCTTCACATTCTGTGGTCGTTCCCAGCTCGCGATTTCTTCGACTTTGGCTGGGTCGTTCCTGATGCCTTCTCCAATCACAACAAATCCTAAGAGGCGTACTTCCTGCTGCCCAAAACAGCATTTGTCCGTCCTAATCGGGATTTCCCATTCTGTTAGTCTCTCTATTACTCTTTTCACATGCGCAGCATGCGTCGTCATGTTGGAAGAAAAGATAATGATGTCGTCGATATAAATAGCCACGTATGGTATGTCATCAAATATCTTGTCCATTAGCTGCTGGAACTTTGCTGACATCGTTTAATTCCAAACGCGGCTGCGCACATGCGGTAAGTGTGCACAGCACCAGCAAAACGGAACCCAGTTGCGGTCTTCTTCCGGTATGCAAAACCGGAAATACCCGTCACGAATGTCTAGCGTTGTGAAAAATGGCATCTGGTCCGGTGGCAGATCCAACAGCATGCAAGATGTCCTGTACCCGCGGACATGGATAGTCCGGGTCTGGTAGAAGAGCGTTTAGGTGGCGGTGGTCGACAGCGGGTCTTACATCAAACGAGATTTCCACTACCATCTTTCTTAGGCACGCTGAGGTTTGGAAATGAGTTGGCACAGTCATCTGGAGCAGGTTCGATTATTTCTGCTGAGGGCCATGGCTTGATCTCTGCGTCGACACCGTCTTCGTCCTTTCGGGAGACAAACTTTACCCGGCTCCATATCGCTGAAAGTCGTCTTTGGCAGTACCCGAAGCATAGCCAGAGGATGGGAGCATCCCGCAGAGAGTGGGATTTTCTGGTTTCGTTTCAACGCCTCTGCTACGTCGGTAGAAATACTCTCTGGGGTATGTGCTACGTCGGGTTGGTGCTCTTTATCTTCGAGGGAGGGGTCCGGCGTTGCCTGGTTCTCGTCTGCAGAAACTACATACAGCTTGAAGGACACCCTCAATGGAAGACACCAAACTCTCTAGAATGGGTAAGCCAATTATCATGTCCCGTTACGCTGAATTTGCATCAGTTCGGCTGTGATTGACGCCGTTCCGTCCCCGCTCGTAACGAGAACTGTGACTAGGCCTTTGCTTTCTGCCATGATTTTTTCTCACCCATCTCGGATGTTTCCTGACACCCGTTCCACTGGGATGGAGTGCTTTGCTACGAATTCCACTTATATGAACGACACTAAAGCCCCTGAGTCCACCATAGCCCATCCTTCTGAGTTGCCAATCAACACAGGAGTGTAAAACAGCTCCCAAGCATCTTCCGGGGCCGCTGACAGCGCGTTAAGGACCGGTTCCCTTGATGAATCGTTTCTGAAATATCGGCTCTCAGCTGTGCCTCTGGGTCAATCTCGTTGTAGCCGAGCAAAGCGCAAAGGTCACCATCGCAGGGGATATTTTCCTGAAGACTGTCGGTTTCCAGGGATTCTGAATGTACTACTTGCAACTTAGCCACTTGCGGATCCTTCCTGCCTTTGTAATTGCATTTGTGCCCAGGTTTCCAGGGTTCTTCGCATTCAAAGCAACGGGCGTCTTTCCTGAAAAGTTTCCTAGTTTCCGCGTCAAGATGTTTTCCCTTCACGTGCCCACCTTCTTCTGTTTTGAACCGATGCTTCTCTGTGGAGTGTTTACTGGATCTGCAATGACTACAGTGCTTCTTCTTGGTCTCCATTTGCTTCTGCTGTTCAGTCTTGGTCTTCATAGAGGTCTGTGCGGTCCTACGATTGGACGTGCATGACGAGTCGAGAGTGATCGCGCTCGAGATTTCATCAGCTATTGACACGGGAGGTGTTCCCTTATTTGTCCGTTTACACATAGTTAATGTGGCTGCACGAGCCACGTGCATGACGTCTTGCAGACGTGGATCCAGTTCTTGAATAAACACTGCTACAAGGGTTTCATCATCGTCTCGGCGGCTAGTGCGAGTCATCAGGCTGGTGAAACGATCGCTGTACTCTTGAACGGACTCTGAATTGGCTTGGCGGATGGTTATGAGGTCTCTTATCAGCTTATCTCTCATCGCCGGGGCCGCAAAATGATGGAGAAAGTTTGTGTGTACCTGGTCCCATGTCAGGTTCGACAAGTTCCGCTCTGCCCATTGTCGGTCATAACCATTCAAAGTAGTCAGAAGTGCTGCAAACCAACGCTGCCGCGGTACCTCATGCGCTGAAAGCAACGACCGGCTTTTGCCAAGAAATTCAAATCAGTCCTTGATAGATACAGAATCATGCCCTCTAAATGATGGCAGGTTAGGAAAAGAGACGGTGTGGTACGAGTAGAAACTGATCCAAGGCTATGTTCGTCTGCATTTGCGGGGGGAAGCAGAGATCGTGTAGTCTCTATTCGTGGTTTCGTGTTATCAATTGTCTGCATGACATCATTACGTTCCTGTATAACTCTGTTCATCTGTCGTCTGTATTCCTTGGTGTGTGAGGCGTCCAATTCATCAACTTTCAAAGCGTTAAGCTCGTAATACTCTTCTTCCAACTTCAAATAGGAGGCAGATAGCGACTTCATCTCCATTTCTTGACGCCCGTAGCAACAAATTCCATCACGGCCGAGGAGCTGTCTGTCATTGTTCTACCACGCTAACGATAGCGTAGTTCGGTAGATCGAAAAAAATGTGTTGCTGAGGTTGGGGGTACTGGAGTTCGATCAGACACCTGCCGTTCGTTCTGGTTTATTGGGCACACGGAGTCCTTCTTATAGGACTCCTGGGTTGCTACTAACATCTACTAACTAGGATGCACATTCTAAAGCGCCAAAAGGGGTAATAGTCCAACCTGGATAGATCCGTCTGATTCCATATGAATTCAGAGGTTGCCCATTGGGTAGCTACTTCAGTCTGCCTGATTGCGTGTCCATCACCGCATTAACCCCGTCCAGGTCCGTCCTACTTCGTTTGATTCGTGCTACGTGTTAGGCGGACCTTCTTTCAATACCTACGAATCACGTTTATATCATTGAAGGTTTCGACGAGCTCCCAACTGGGTTCAATGTTATGGTCTTTCCAGGTCACGCAGTAAGTCATTTTTATATTCTTTCCCATGCTATGTTCAGTTATTTCTTTCACTTCATGGGTGCTTTCCTCAAATACTGCGTCATTCTGTTCGAGAAAGACGGCTTTCAACTGGTCAGATGGGACGGTTCTCTTTAGCTGTTCGAGTTCTTCTTTCAGAACATATGCCCCTCCACGATTTTTTCTGACCACCGTGAAAGGACCCTCGTAGCGCGCGTCCCATTTTGATTCCTTTGTTACATCTTTCATCATAACTAAAGATCCAGGTGCAAAAGCGTCTTCTTTGAGCATGCATGTGTTCTTTTTGAAGTAACGGGCATCATTTTTCTTCACATCCATGACTCGCTCGCGCACGGAAGGGTACACAGGCCTAAAGATATCATCCTGATGCTTTTTCCAACGCTCCAAGTCTAGCGTAGCCTTCGCGTGAGATTTTCCAAATCTTTCGAATCCATTCATACGTCGGCCAAACACTAAAGAGAACGGTGTGGATCCTTTCCAAGCAGCTACATTGCAGTTGTATGCGAGCTGAACAAACGGTATAAATTCCTCCCATCTTTGTGTCGATCCGTCAAGTTCCTTTATCAGCAGCGTCTCCACTGTTCCATTGACCCGTTCTACTGCGCCATTAGCGCGCGGGTTGTATGCAGAAATGGTGCGATGGTCTATTCCGCTAAAGGTAGTGAGTTCTTTGATAAGTTTGTTCACAAATTCAGAGGCGTTGTCAGACTGCATGCCTTTTGGAACTCCAAAGATCGATAGCACTTCCCACAGCGCGCGTGTGACTTGTTCCATTCCCTTGCGTTGCAGTGGCTGCAGTCTTGCAAACTTCGTCATGATGCAAACGATTGTCAACAGTGTGTTATGCCCACTGTCCAATTCTGGTAGTGAAGTGATGAGGTCGATCACAATGTGGTCCCATGGTAGACTGGGAACCACGACCTTCAATGGGTGGAATCCCCGCTTCTCAATATTGTGGCGTAGACACAGCAAACAACTATTGGTCTCTTTTCTAATTTCCTCTCGGATATTGTCTCACCAGTATCCGTCGTTCTACAGCTTCCTAACTACTTCTATCTGTCCAAAACAGCCGAAAGCGTGTGCTCGCTGTACCAAACTCTGTCGTTCGGTCTCTGTTCCTGGAGATTTCTTGTCTTTAAAAAGCTGCGAGACCGTGATGCTTGAGAGTGACACGGTAGGCATTTTGCAGCTTAGGGCGTCCGCAAGGTCGTTGTGTGGGCTTGGGAGGTTAATGACAACAAAGGTGAACCGAATGATCCGATGGAACCATCTGGCCATCATCCAGTTCACAGTTCGCTGGCTATGCAAAAAGGTAAGCGCTCGATCGTCAGTATAGAGCACAAAATGTCGTCCCAGAAGGTAGCATCTGAATTTCTCAATGCCCTAAACAACGGTAAGGAGTTCCCTCTTCGTCGCCCCGTAGTTCTTTTCGGGTTTAGACAAGGATCGGGACGCAAATGCAGTGAATCGAAGATTTCCATCGTCACGTTTTTGGCCGATCCATACGCCCAGACCGTATCCAGACGCGTCCATGCCTGCAAGGTATTGCCTGTTGTCGTCGAGGTACGCCAGAGTTGTTTGATCTGCCATCTGTTTTCTGATGTTCGTGAACGCACGTTCCACTTCAGTCCATTGCAACTGACCTCGTCCCTTTCGGGCGTCATCTACAGGTCTTGAGAGGTAGGAGAACCGCGGAATGAACTAGCCGTAGTAGTGTGCAGCACCGGGAAAGCTCAGCAGTTGCTTCACATTCTGTGGTCGTTCCCAGCTCGCGATTTCTTCGACTTTGGCTGGGTCGTTCCTGATGCCTTCTCCAATCACAACAAATCCTAAGAGGCGTACTTCCTGCTGCCCAAAACAGCATTTGTCCGTCCTAATCGGGATTTCCCATTCTGTTAGTCTCTCTATTACTCTTTTCACATGCGCAGCATGCGTCGTCATGTTGGAAGAAAAGATAATGATGTCGTCGATATAAATAGCCACGTATGGTATGTCATCAAATATCTTGTCCATTAGCTGCTGGAACTTTGCTGACATCGTTTTAATTCCAAACGCGGCTGCGCACATGCGGTAGTGTGCACAGCACCAGCAAAACGGAACCCAGTTGCGGTCTTCTTCCGGTATGCAAAACCGGAAATACCCGTCACGAATGTCTAGCGTTGTGAAAATGGCATCTGGTCCGGTGGCAGATCCAACAGCATGCAAGATGTCCTGTACCCGCGGACATGGATAGTCCGGGTCTGGTAGAAGAGCGTTTAGGTGGCGGTGGTCGACAGCGGGTCTTACATCAACGAGATTTCCACTACCATCTTTCTTAGGCACGCTGAGGTTTGGAAATGAGTTGGCACAGTCATCTGGAGCAGGTTCGATTATTTCTGCTGAGGGCCATGGCTTGATCTCTGCGTCGACACCGTCTTCGTCCTTTCGGGAGACAAACTTTACCCGGCTCCATATCGCTGAAGTCGTCTTTGGCAGTACCCGAAGCATAGCCAGAGGATGGGAGCATCCCGCAGAGAGTGGGATTTTCTGGTTTCGTTTCAACGCCTCTGCTACGTCGGTAGAAATACTCTCTGGGGTATGTGCTACGTCGGGTTGGTGCTCTTTATCTTCGAGGGAGGGGTCCGGCGTTGCCTGGTTCTCGTCTGCAGAACTACATACAGCTTGAAGGACACCCTCAATGGAGACACCAAACTCTCTAGAATGGGGTAAGCCAATTATCATGTCCCGGTTACGCTGAATTTGCATCAGTTCGGCTGTGATTGACGCCGTTCCGTCCCCGCTCGTAACGAGAACTGTGACTAGGCCTTTGCTTTCTGCCATGATTTTTTCTCACCCATCTCGGATGTTTCCTGACACCCGTTCCACTGGGATGGAGTGCTTTGCTACGAATTCCACTTATATGAACGACACTAAAGCCCCTGAGTCCACCATAGCCCATCCTTCTGAGTTGCCAATCAACACAGGAGTGTAAAACAGCTCCCAAGCATCTTCCGGGGCCGCTGACAGCGCGTTAAGGACCGGTTCCCTTGATGAATCGTTTTCTGAAATATCGGCTCTCAGCTGTGCCTCTGGGTCAATCTCGTTGTAGCCGAGCAAAGCGCAAAGGTCACCATCGCAGGGGATATTTTCCTGAAGACTGTCGGTTTCCAGGGATTCTGAATGTACTACTTGCAACTTAGCCACTTGCGGATCCTTCCTGCCTTTGTAATTGCATTTGTGCCCAGGTTTCCAGGGTTCTTCGCATTCAAAGCAACGGGCGTCTTTCCTGAAAAGTTTCCTAGTTTCCGCGTCAAGATGTTTTCCCTTCACGTGCCCACCTTCTTCTGTTTTGAACCGATGCTTCTCTGTGGAGTGTTTACTGGATCTGCAATGACTACAGTGCTTCTTCTTGGTCTCCATTTGCTTCTGCTGTTCAGTCTTGGTCTTCATAGAGGTCTGTGCGGTCCTACGATTGGACGTGCATGACGAGTCGAGAGTGATCGCGCTCGAGATTTCATCAGCTATTGACACGGGAGGTGTTCCCTTATTTGTCCGTTTACACATAGTTAATGTGGCTGCACGAGCCACGTGCATGACGTCTTGCAGACGTGGATCCAGTTCTTGAATAAACACTGCTACAAGGGTTTCATCATCGTCTCGGCGGCTAGTGCGAGTCATCAGGCTGGTGAAACGATCGCTGTACTCTTGAACGGACTCTGAATTGGCTTGGCGGATGGTTATGAGGTCTCTTATCAGCTTATCTCTCATCGCCGGGGCCGCAAAATGATGGAGAAAGTTTGTGTGTACCTGGTCCCATGTCAGGTTCGACAAGTTCCGCTCTGCCCATTGTCGGTCATAACCATTCAAAGTAGTCAGAAGTGCTGCAAACCAACGCTGCCGCGGTACCTCATGCGCTGAAAGCAACGACCGGCTTTTGCCAAGAAATTCAAATCAGTCCTTGATAGATACAGAATCATGCCCTCTAAATGATGGCAGGTTAGGAAAAGAGACGGTGTGGTACGAGTAGAAAACTGATCCAAGGCTATGTTCGTCTGCATTTGCGGGGGGAAGCAGAGATCGTGTAGTCTCTATTCGTGGTTTCGTGTTATCAATTGTCTGCATGACATCATTACGTTCCTGTATAACTCTGTTCATCTGTCGTCTGTATTCCTTGGTGTGTGAGGCGTCCAATTCATCAACTTTCAAAGCGTTAAGCTCGTAATACTCTTCTTCCAACTTCAAATAGGAGGCAGATAGCGACTTCATCTCCATTTCTTGACGCCGTAGCAACAATTCCATCACGGCCGAGGAGCTGTCTGTCATTGTTCTACCACGCTAACGATAGCGTAGTTCGGTAGATCGAAAAAATGTGTTGCTGAGGTTGGGGGTACTGGAGTTCGATCAGACACCTGCCGTTCGTTCTGGTTTATTGGGCACACGGAGTCCTTCTTATAGGACTCCTGGGTTGCTACTAACATCTACTAACTAGGATGCACATTCTAAAGCGCCAAAAGGGGTAATAGTCCAACCTGGATAGATCCGTCTGATTCCATATGAATTCAGAGGTTGCCCATTGGGTAGCTACTTCAGTCTGCCTGATTGCGTGTCCATCACCGCATTAACCCCGTCCAGGTCCGTCCTACTTCGTTTGATTCGTGCTACGTGTTAGGCGGACCTTCTTTCAATACCTACGAATCACGTTTATATCATTGAAGGTTTCGACGAGCTCCCAACTGGGTTCAATGTTATGGTCTTTCCAGGTCACGCAGTAAGTCATTTTTATATTCTTTCCCATGCTATGTTCAGTTATTTCTTTCACTTCATGGGTGCTTTCCTCAAATACTGCGTCATTCTGTTCGAGAAAGACGGCTTTCAACTGGTCAGATGGGACGGTTCTCTTTAGCTGTTCGAGTTCTTCTTTCAGAACATATGCCCCTCCACGATTTTTTCTGACCACCGTGAAAGGACCCTCGTAGCGCGCGTCCCATTTTGATTCCTTTGTTACATCTTTCATCATAACTAAAGATCCAGGTGCAAAAGCGTCTTCTTTGAGCATGCATGTGTTCTTTTTGAAGTAACGGGCATCATTTTTCTTCACATCCATGACTCGCTCGCGCACGGAAGGGTACACAGGCCTAAAGATATCATCCTGATGCTTTTTCCAACGCTCCAAGTCTAGCGTAGCCTTCGCGTGAGATTTTCCAAATCTTTCGAATCCATTCATACGTCGGCCAAACACTAAAGAGAACGGTGTGGATCCTTTCCAAGCAGCTACATTGCAGTTGTATGCGAGCTGAACAAACGGTATAAATTCCTCCCATCTTTGTGTCGATCCGTCAAGTTCCTTTATCAGCAGCGTCTCCACTGTTCCATTGACCCGTTCTACTGCGCCATTAGCGCGCGGGTTGTATGCAGAAATGGTGCGATGGTCTATTCCGCTAAAGGTAGTGAGTTCTTTGATAAGTTTGTTCACAAATTCAGAGGCGTTGTCAGACTGCATGCCTTTTGGAACTCCAAAGATCGATAGCACTTCCCACAGCGCGCGTGTGACTTGTTCCATTCCCTTGCGTTGCAGTGGCTGCAGTCTTGCAAACTTCGTCATGATGCAAACGATTGTCAACAGTGTGTTATGCCCACTGTCCAATTCTGGTAGTGAAGTGATGAGGTCGATCACAATGTGGTCCCATGGTAGACTGGGAACCACGACCTTCAATGGGTGGAATCCCCGCTTCTCAATATTGTGGCGTAGACACAGCAAACAACTATTGGTCTCTTTTCTAATTTCCTCTCGGATATTGTCTCACCAGTATCCGTCGTTCTACAGCTTCCTAACTACTTCTATCTGTCCAAAACAGCCGAAAGCGTGTGCTCGCTGTACCAAACTCTGTCGTTCGGTCTCTGTTCCTGGAGATTTCTTGTCTTTAAAAAAGCTGCGAGACCGTGATGCTTGAGAGTGACACGGTAGGCATTTTGCAGCTTAGGGCGTCCGCAAGGTCGTTGTGTGGGCTTGGGAGGTTAATGACAACAAAGGTGAACCGAATGATCCGATGGAACCATCTGGCCATCATCCAGTTCACAGTTCGCTGGCTATGCAAAAAGGTAAGCGCTCGATCGTCAGTATAGAGCACAAAATGTCGTCCCAGAAGGTAGCATCTGAATTTCTCAATGCCCTAAACAACGGTAAGGAGTTCCCTCTTCGTCGCCCCGTAGTTCTTTTCGGGTTTAGACAAGGATCGGGACGCAAATGCAGTGAATCGAAGATTTCCATCGTCACGTTTTTGGCCGATCCATACGCCCAGACCGTATCCAGACGCGTCCATGCCTGCAAGGTATTGCCTGTTGTCGTCGAGGTACGCCAGAGTTGTTTGATCTGCCATCTGTTTTCTGATGTTCGTGAACGCACGTTCCACTTCAGTCCATTGCAACTGACCTCGTCCCTTTCGGGCGTCATCTACAGGTCTTGAGAGGTAGGAGAACCGCGGAATGAACTAGCCGTAGTAGTGTGCAGCACCGGGAAAGCTCAGCAGTTGCTTCACATTCTGTGGTCGTTCCCAGCTCGCGATTTCTTCGACTTTGGCTGGGTCGTTCCTGATGCCTTCTCCAATCACAACAAATCCTAAGAGGCGTACTTCCTGCTGCCCAAAACAGCATTTGTCCGTCCTAATCGGGATTTCCCATTCTGTTAGTCTCTCTATTACTCTTTTCACATGCGCAGCATGCGTCGTCATGTTGGAAGAAAAGATAATGATGTCGTCGATATAAATAGCCACGTATGGTATGTCATCAAATATCTTGTCCATTAGCTGCTGGAACTTTGCTGACATCGTTTTAATTCCAAACGCGGCTGCGCACATGCGGTAGTGTGCACAGCACCAGCAAAACGGAACCCAGTTGCGGTCTTCTTCCGGTATGCAAAACCGGAAATACCCGTCACGAATGTCTAGCGTTGTGAAAATGGCATCTGGTCCGGTGGCAGATCCAACAGCATGCAAGATGTCCTGTACCCGCGGACATGGATAGTCCGGGTCTGGTAGAAGAGCGTTTAGGTGGCGGTGGTCGACAGCGGGTCTTACATCAACGAGATTTCCACTACCATCTTTCTTAGGCACGCTGAGGTTTGGAAATGAGTTGGCACAGTCATCTGGAGCAGGTTCGATTATTTCTGCTGAGGGCCATGGCTTGATCTCTGCGTCGACACCGTCTTCGTCCTTTCGGGAGACAAACTTTACCCGGCTCCATATCGCTGAAGTCGTCTTTGGCAGTACCCGAAGCATAGCCAGAGGATGGGAGCATCCCGCAGAGAGTGGGATTTTCTGGTTTCGTTTCAACGCCTCTGCTACGTCGGTAGAAATACTCTCTGGGGTATGTGCTACGTCGGGTTGGTGCTCTTTATCTTCGAGGGAGGGGTCCGGCGTTGCCTGGTTCTCGTCTGCAGAACTACATACAGCTTGAAGGACACCCTCAATGGAGACACCAAACTCTCTAGAATGGGGTAAGCCAATTATCATGTCCCGGTTACGCTGAATTTGCATCAGTTCGGCTGTGATTGACGCCGTTCCGTCCCCGCTCGTAACGAGAACTGTGACTAGGCCTTTG
Source organism: Gracilariopsis chorda (assembly GCA_003194525.1). Taxonomy (NCBI): domain Eukaryota; phylum Rhodophyta; class Florideophyceae; order Gracilariales; family Gracilariaceae; genus Gracilariopsis; species Gracilariopsis chorda. The sequence continues at coordinate 102,362 of NBIV01000183.1, forward strand.
CTTTCTGCCATGATTTTTTCTCACCCATCTCGGATGTTTCCTGACACCCGTTCCACTGGGATGGAGTGCTTTGCTACGAATTCCACTTATATGAACGACACTAAAGCCCCTGAGTCCACCATAGCCCATCCTTCTGAGTTGCCAATCAACACAGGAGTGTAAAACAGCTCCCAAGCATCTTCCGGGGCCGCTGACAGCGCGTTAAGGACCGGTTCCCTTGATGAATCGTTTTCTGCAATATCGGCTCTCAGCTGTGCCTCTGGGTCAATCTCGTTGTAGCCGAGCAAAGCGCAAAGGTCACCATCGCAGGGGATATTTTCCTGAAGACTGTCGGTTTCCAGGGATTCTGAATGTACTACTTGCAACTTAGCCACTTGCGGATCCTTCCTGCCTTTTTAATTGCATTTGTGCCCAGGTTTCCAGGGTTCTTCGCATTCAAAGCAACGGGCGTCTTTCCTGAAAAGTTTCCTAGTTTCCGCGTCAAGATGTTTTCCCTTCACGTGCCCACCTTCTTCTGTTTTGAACCGATGCTTCTCTGTGGAGTGTTTACTGGATCTGCAATGACTACAGTGCTTCTTCTTGGTCTCCATTTGCTTCTGCTGTTCAGTCTTGGTCTTCATAGAGGTCTGTGCGGTCCTACGATTGGACGTGCATGACGAGTCGAGAGTGATCGCGCTCGAGATTTCATCAGCTATTGACACGGGAGGTGTTCCCTTATTTGTCTGTTTACACATAGTTAATGTGGCTGCACGAGCCACGTGCATGACGTCTTGCAGACGTGGATCCAGTTCTTGAATAAACACTGCTACAAGGGTTTCATCATCGTCTCGGCGGCTAGTGCGAGTCATCAGGCTGGTGAAACGATCGCTGTACTCTTGAACGGACTCTGAATTGGCTTGGCGGATGGTTATGAGGTCTCTTATCAGCTTATCTCTCATCGCCGGGGCCGCAAAATGATGGAGAAAGTTTGTGTGTACCTGGTCCCATGTCAGGTTCGACAAGTTCCGCTCTGCCCATTGTCGGTCATAACCATTCAAAGTAGTCAGAAGTGCTGCAAACCAACGCTGCTGCGGTACCTCATGCGCTGAAAGCAACGACCGGCTTTTGCCAAGAAATTCAAATCAGTCCTTGATAGATACAGAATCATGCCCTCTAAATGATGGCAGGTTAGGAAAAGAGACGGTGTGGTACGAGTAGAAACTGATCCAAGGCTATGTTCGTCTGCATTTGCGGGGGGAAGCAGAGATCGTGTAGTCTCTATTCGTGGTTTCGTGTTATCAATTGTCTGCATGACATCATTACGTTCCTGTATAACTCTGTTCATCTGTCGTCTGTATTCCTTGGTGTGTGAGGCGTCCAATTCATCAACTTTCAAAGCGTTAAGCTCGTAATACTCTTCTTCCAACTTCAAATAGGAGGCAGATAGCGACTTCATCTCCATTTCTTGACGCCGTAGCAACAATTCCATCACGGCCGAGGAGCTGTCTGTCATTGTTCTACCACGCTAACGATAGCGTAGTTCGGTAGATCGAAAAAATGTGTTGCTGAGGTTGGGGGTACTGGAGTTCGATCAGACACCTGCCGTTCGTTCTGGTTTATTGGGCACACGGAGTCCTTCTTATAGGACTCCTGGGTTGCTACTAACATCTACTAACTAGGATGCACATTCTAAAGCGCCAAAAGGGGTAATAGTCCAACCTGGATAGATCCGTCTGATTCCATATGAATTCAGAGGTTGCCCATTGGGTAGCTACTTCAGTCTGCCTGATTGCGTGTCCATCACCGCATTAACCCCGTCCAGGTCCGTCCTACTTCGTTTGATTCGTGCTACGTGTTAGGCGGACCTTCTTTCAATACCTACGAATCACGTTTATATCATTGAAGGTTTCGACGAGCTCCCAACTGGGTTCAATGTTATGGTCTTTCCAGGTCACGCAGTAAGTCATTTTTATATTCTTTCCCATGCTATGTTCAGTTATTTCTTTCACTTCATGGGTGCTTTCCTCAAATACTGCGTCATTCTGTTCGAGAAAGACGGCTTTCAACTGGTCAGATGGGACGGTTCTCTTTAGCTGTTCGAGTTCTTCTTTCAGAACATATGCCCCTCCACGATTTTTCTGACCACCGTGAAAGGACCCTCGTAGCGCGCGTCCCATTTTGATTCCTTTGTTACATCTTTCATCATAACTAAAGATCCAGGTGCAAAAGCGTCTTCTTTGAGCATGCATGTGTTCTTTTTGAAGTAACGGGCATCATTTTTCTTCACATCCATGACTCGCTCGCGCACGGAAGGGTACACAGGCCTAAAGATATCATCCTGATGCTTTTTCCAACGCTCCAAGTCTAGCGTAGCCTTCGCGTGAGATTTTCCAAATCTTTCGAATCCATTCATACGTCGGCCAAACACTAAAGAGAACGGTGTGGATCCTTTCCAAGCAGCTACATTGCAGTTGTATGCGAGCTGAACAAACGGTATAAATTCCTCCCATCTTTGTGTCGATCCGTCAAGTTTCTTTAGCAGCAGCGTCTCCACTGTTCCATTGACCCGTTCTACTGCGCCATTAGCGCGCGGGTTGTATGCAGAAATGGTGCGATGGTCTATTCCGCTAAAGGTAGTGAGTTCTTTGATAAGTTTGTTCACAAATTCAGAGGCGTTGTCAGACTGCATGCCTTTTGGAACTCCAAAGATCGATAGCACTTCCCACAGCGCGCGTGTGACTTGTTCCATTCCCTTGCGTTGCAGTGGCTGCAGTCTTGCAAACTTCGTCATGATGCAAACGATTGTCAACAGTGTGTTATGCCCACTGTCCGATTCTGGTAGTGAAGTGATGAGGTCGATCACAATGTGGTCCCATGGTAGACTGGGAACCACGACCTTCAATGGGTGGAATCCCCGCTTCTCAATATTGTGGCGTAGACACAGCAAACAACTATTGGTCTCTTTTCTAATTTCCTCTCGGATATTGTCTCACCAGTATCCGTCGTTCTACAGCTTCCTAACTACTTCTATCTGTCCAAAACAGCCGAAAGCGTGTGCTCGCTGTACCAAACTCTGTCGTTCGGTCTCTGTTCCTGGAGATTTCTTGTCTTTAAAAAGCTGCGAGACCGTGATGCTTGAGAGTGACACGGTAGGCATTTTGCAGCTTAGGGCGTCCGCAAGGTCGTTGTGTGGGCTTGGGAGGTTAATGACAACAAAGGTGAACCGAATGATCCGATGGAACCATCTGGCCATCATCCAGTTCACAGTTCGCTGGCTATGCAAAAAGGTAAGCGCTCGATCGTCAGTATAGAGCACAAAATGTCGTCCCAGAAGGTAGCATCTGAATTTCTCAATGCCCTAAACAACGGTAAGGAGTTCCCTCTTCGTCGCCCCGTAGTTCTTTTCGGGTTTAGACAAGGATCGGGACGCAAATGCAGTGAATCGAAGATTTCCATCGTCACGTTTTTGGCCGATCCATACGCCCAGACCGTATCCAGACGCGTCCATGCCTGCAAGGTATTGCCTGTTGTCGTCGAGGTACGCCAGAGTTGTTTGATCTGCCATCTGTTTTCTGATGTTCGTGAACGCACGTTCCATTTCAGTCGTCCATTGCAACTGACCTCGTCCCTTTCGGGCGTCATCTACAGGTCTTGAGAGGTAGGAGAACCGCGGAATGAACTAGCCGTAGTAGTGTGCAGCACCGGGAAAGCTCAGCAGTTGCTTCACATTCTGTGGTCGTTCCCAGCTCGCGATTTCTTCGACTTTGGCTGGGTCGTTCCTGATGCCTTCTCCAATCACAACAAATCCTAAGAGGCGTACTTCCTGCTGCCCAAAACAGCATTTGTCCGTCCTAATCGGGATTTCCCATTCTGTTAGTCTCTTTATTACTCTTTTCACATGCGCAGCATGCGTCGTCATGTTGGAAGAAAAGATAATGATGTCGTCGATATAAATAGCCACGTATGGTATGTCATCAAATATCTTGTCCATTAGCTGCTGGAACTTTGCTGACATCGTTTTAATTCCAAACGCGGCTGCGCACATGCGGTAGTGTGCACAGCACCAGCAAAACGGAACCCAGTTGCGGTCTTCTTCCGGTATGCAAAACCGGAAATACCCGTCACGAATGTCTAGCGTTGTGAAAATGGCATCTGGTCCGGTGGCAGATCCAACAGCATGCAAGATGTCCTGTACCCGCGGACATGGATAGTCCGGGTCTGGTAGAAGAGCGTTTAGGTGGCGGTGGTCGACAGCGGGTCTTACATCAACGAGATTTCCACTACCATCTTTCTTAGGCACGCTGAGGTTTGGAAATGAGTTGGCACAGTCATCTGGAGCAGGTTCGATTATTTCTGCTGAGGGCCATGGCTTGATCTCTGCGTCGACACCGTCTTCGTCCTTTCTGGAGACAAACTTTACCCGGCTCCATATCGCTGAAGTCGTCTTTGGCAGTACCCGAAGCATAGCCAGAGGATGGGAGCATCCCGCAGAGAGTGGGATTTTCTGGTTTCGTTTCAACGCCTCTGCTACGTCGGTAGAAATACTCTCTGGGGTATGTGCTACGTCGGGTTGGTGCTCTTTATCTTCGAGGGAGGGGTCCGGCGTTGCCTGGTTCTCGTCTGCAGAACTACATACAGCTTGAAGGACACCCTCAATGGAGACACCAAACTCTCTAGAATGGGGTAAGCCAATTATCATGTCCCGGTTACGCTGAATTTGCATCAGTTCGGCTGTGATTGACGCCGTTCCGTCCCCGCTCGTAACGAGAACTGTGACTAGGCCTTTGCTTTCTGCCATGATTTTTTCTCACCCATCTCGGATGTTTCCTGACACCCGTTCCACTGGGATGGAGTGCTTTGCTACGAATTCCACTTATATGAACGACACTAAAGCCCCTGAGTCCACCATAGCCCATCCTTCTGAGTTGCCAATCAACACAGGAGTGTAAAACAGCTCCCAAGCATCTTCCGGGGCCGCTGACAGCGCGTTAAGGACCGGTTCCCTTGATGAATCGTTTTCTGCAATATCGGCTCTCAGCTGTGCCTCTGGGTCAATCTCGTTGTAGCCGAGCAAAGCGCAAAGGTCACCATCGCAGGGGATATTTTCCTGAAGACTGTCGGTTTCCAGGGATTCTGAATGTACTACTTGCAACTTAGCCACTTGCGGATCCTTCCTGCCTTTTTAATTGCATTTGTGCCCAGGTTTCCAGGGTTCTTCGCATTCAAAGCAACGGGCGTCTTTCCTGAAAAGTTTCCTAGTTTCCGCGTCAAGATGTTTTCCCTTCACGTGCCCACCTTCTTCTGTTTTGAACCGATGCTTCTCTGTGGAGTGTTTACTGGATCTGCAATGACTACAGTGCTTCTTCTTGGTCTCCATTTGCTTCTGCTGTTCAGTCTTGGTCTTCATAGAGGTCTGTGCGGTCCTACGATTGGACGTGCATGACGAGTCGAGAGTGATCGCGCTCGAGATTTCATCAGCTATTGACACGGGAGGTGTTCCCTTACTTGTCCGTTTACACATAGTTAATGTGGCTGCACGAGCCACGTGCATGACGTCTTGCAGACGTGGATCCAGTTCTTGAATAAACACTGCTACAAGGGTTTCATCATCGTCTCGGCGGCTAGTGCGAGTCATCAGGCTGGTGAAACGATCGCTGTACTCTTGAACGGACTCTGAATTGGCTTGGCGGATGGTTATGAGGTCTCTTATCAGCTTATCTCTCATCGCCGGGGCCGCAAAATGATGGAGAAAGTTTGTGTGTACCTGGTCCCATGTCAGGTTCGACAAGTTCCGCTCTGCCCATTGTCGGTCATAACCATTCAAAGTAGTCAGAAGTGCTGCAAACCAACGCTGCTGCGGTACCTCATGCGCTGAAAGCAACGACCGGCTTTTGCCAAGAAATTCAAATCAGTCCTTGATAGATACAGAATCATGCCCTCTAAATGATGGCAGGTTAGGAAAAGAGACGGTGTGGTACGAGTAGAAACTGATCCAAGGCTATGTTCGTCTGCATTTGCGGGGGAAGCAGAGATCGTGTAGTCTCTATTCGTGGTTTCGTGTTATCAATTGTCTGCATGACATCATTACGTTCCTGTATAACTCTGTTCATCTGTCGTCTGTATTCCTTGGTGTGTGAGGCGTCCAATTCATCAACTTTCAAAGCGTTAAGCTCGTAATACTCTTCTTCCAACTTCAAATAGGAGGCAGATAGCGACTTCATCTCCATTTCTTGACGCCGTAGCAACAATTCCATCACGGCCGAGGAGCTGTCTGTCATTGTTCTACCACGCTAACGATAGCGTAGTTCGGTAGATCGAAAAAATGTGTTGCTGAGGTTGGGGGTACTGGAGTTCGATCAGACACCTGCCGTTCGTTCTGGTTTATTGGGCACACGGAGTCCTTCTTATAGGACTCCTGGGTTGCTACTAACATCTACTAACTAGGATGCACATTCTAAAGCGCCAAAAGGGGTAATAGTCCAACCTGGATAGATCCGTCTGATTCCATATGAATTCAGAGGTTGCCCATTGGGTAGCTACTTCAGTCTGCCTGATTGCGTGTCCATCACCGCATTAACCCCGTCCAGGTCCGTCCTACTTCGTTTGATTCGTGCTACGTGTTAGGCGGACCTTCTTTCAATACCTACGAATCACGTTTATATCATTGAAGGTTTCGACGAGCTCCCAACTGGGTTCAATGTTATGGTCTTTCCAGGTCACGCAGTAAGTCATTTTTATATTCTTTCCCATGCTATGTTCAGTTATTTCTTTCACTTCATGGGTGCTTTCCTCAAATACTGCGTCATTCTGTTCGAGAAAGACGGCTTTCAACTGGTCAGATGGGACGGTTCTCTTTAGCTGTTCGAGTTCTTCTTTCAGAACATATGCCCCTCCACGATTTTTCTGACCACCGTGAAAGGACCCTCGTAGCGCGCGTCCCATTTTGATTCCTTTGTTACATCTTTCATCATAACTAAAGATCCAGGTGCAAAAGCGTCTTCTTTGAGCATGCATGTGTTCTTTTTGAAGTAACGGGCATCATTTTTCTTCACATCCATGACTCGCTCGCGCACGGAAGGGTACACAGGCCTAAAGATATCATCCTGATGCTTTTTCCAACGCTCCAAGTCTAGCGTAGCCTTCGCGTGAGATTTTCCAAATCTTTCGAATCCATTCATACGTCGGCCAAACACTAAAGAGAACGGTGTGGATCCTTTCCAAGCAGCTACATTGCAGTTGTATGCGAGCTGAGCAAACGGTATAAATTCCTCCCATCTTTGTGTCGATCCGTCAAGTTCCTTTATCAGCAGCGTCTCCACTGTTCCATTGACCCGTTATACTGCGCCATTAGCGCGCGGGTTGTATGCAGAAATGGTGCGATGGTCTATTCCGCTAAAGGTAGTGAGTTCTTTGATAAGTTTGTTCACAAATTCAGAGGCGTTGTCAGACTGCATGCCTTTTGGAACTCCAAAGATCGATAGCACTTCCCACAGCGCGCGTGTGACTTGTTCCATTCCCTTGCGTTGCAGTGGCTGCAGTCTTGCAAACTTCGTCATGATGCAAACGATTGTCAACAGTGTGTTATGCCCACTGTCCAATTCTGGTAGTGAAGTGATGAGGTCGATCACAATGTGGTCCCATGGTAGACTGGGAACCACGACCTTCAATGGGTGGAATCCCCGCTTCTCAATATTGTGGCGTAGACACAGCAAACAACTATTGGTCTCTTTTCTAATTTCCTCTCGGATATTGTCTCACCAGTATCCGTCGTTCTACAGCTTCCTAACTACTTCTATCTGTCCAAAACAGCCGAAAGCGTGTGCTCGCTGTACCAAACTCTGTCGTTCGGTCTCTGTTCCTGGAGATTTCTTGTCTTTAAAAAGCTGCGAGACCGTGATGCTTGAGAGTGACACGGTAGGCATTTTGCAGCTTAGGGCGTCCGCAAGGTCGTTGTGTGGGCTTGGGAGGTTAATGACAACAAAGGTGAACCGAATGATCCGATGGAACCATCTGGCCATCATCCAGTTCACAGTTCGCTGGCTATGCAAAAAGGTAAGCGCTCGATCATCAGTATAGAGCACAAAATGTCGTCCCAGAAGGTAGCATCTGAATTTCTCAATGCCCTAAACAACGGTAAGGAGTTCCCTCTTCGTCGCCCCGTAGTTCTTTTCGGGTTTAGACAAGGATCGGGACGCAAATGCAGTGAATCGAAGATTTCCATCGTCACGTTTTTGGCCGATCCATACGCCCAGACCGTATCCAGACGCGTCCATGCCTGCAAGGTATTGCCTGTTGTCGTCAAGGTACGCCAGAGTTGTTTGATCTGCCATCTGTTTTCTGATGTTCGTGAACGCAATTTCCACTTCAGTCCATTGCAACTGACCTCGTCCCTTTCGGGCGTCATCTACAGGTCTTGAGAGGTAGGAGAACCGCGGAATGAACTAGCCGTAGTAGTGTGCAGCACCGGGAAAGCTCAGCAGTTGCTTCACATTCTGTGGTCGTTCCCAGCTCGCGATTTCTTCGACTTTGGCTGGGTCGTTCCTGATGCCTTCTCCAATCACAACAAATCCTAAGAGGCGTACTTCCTGCTGCCCAAAACAGCATTTGTCCGTCCTAATCGGGATTTCCCATTCTGTTAGTCTCTTTATTACTCTTTTCACATGCGCAGCATGCGTCGTCATGTTGGAAGAAAAGATAATGATGTCGTCGATATAAATAGCCACGTATGGTATGTCATCAAATATCTTGTCCATTAGCTGCTGGAACTTTGCTGACATCGTTTTAATTCCAAACGCGGCTGCGCACATGCGGTAGTGTGCACAGCACCAGCAAAACGGAACCCAGTTGCGGTCTTCTTCCGGTATGCAAAACCGGAAATACCCGTCACGAATGTCTAGCGTTGTGAAAATGGCATCTGGTCCGGTGGCAGATCCAACAGCATGCAAGATGTCCTGTACCCGCGGACATGGATAGTCCGGGTCTGGTAGAAGAGCGTTTAGGTGGCGGTGGTCGACAGCGGGTCTTACATCAACGAGATTTCCACTACCATCTTTCTTAGGCACGCTGAGGTTTGGAAATGAGTTGGCACAGTCATCTGGAGCAGGTTCGATTATTTCTGCTGAGGGCCATGGCTTGATCTCTGCGTCGACACCGTCTTCGTCCTTTCTGGAGACAAACTTTACCCGGCTCCATATCGCTGAAGTCGTCTTTGGCAGTACCCGAAGCATAGCCAGAGGATGGGAGCATCCCGCAGAGAGTGGGATTTTCTGGTTTCGTTTCAACGCCTCTGCTACGTCGGTAGAAATACTCTCTGGGGTATGTGCTACGTCGGGTTGGTGCTCTTTATCTTCGAGGGAGGGGTCCGGCGTTGCCTGGTTCTCGTCTGCAGAACTACATACAGCTTGAAGGACACCCTCAATGGAGACACCAAACTCTCTAGAATGGGGTAAGCCAATTATCATGTCCCGGTTACGCTGAATTTGCATCAGTTCGGCTGTGATTGACGCCGTTCCGTCCCCGCTCGTAACGAGAACTGTGACTAGGCCTTTGCTTTCTGCCATGATTTTTTCTCACCCATCTCGGATGTTTCCTGACACCCGTTCCACTGGGATGGAGTGCTTTGCTACGAATTCCACTTATATGAACGACACTAAAGCCCCTGAGTCCACCATAGCCCATCCTTCTGAGTTGCCAATCAACACAGGAGTGTAAAACAGCTCCCAAGCATCTTCCGGGGCCGCTGACAGCGCGTTAAGGACCGGTTCCCTTGATGAATCGTTTTCTGCAATATCGGCTCTCAGCTGTGCCTCTGGGTCAATCTCGTTGTAGCCGAGCAAAGCGCAAAGGTCACCATCGCAGGGGATATTTTCCTGAAGACTGTCGGTTTCCAGGGATTCTGAATGTACTACTTGCAACTTAGCCACTTGCGGATCCTTCCTGCCTTTTTAATTGCATTTGTGCCCAGGTTTCCAGGGTTCTTCGCATTCAAAGCAACGGGCGTCTTTCCTGAAAAGTTTCCTAGTTTCCGCGTCAAGATGTTTTCCCTTCACGTGCCCACCTTCTTCTGTTTTGAACCGATGCTTCTCTGTGGAGTGTTTACTGGATCTGCAATGACTACAGTGCTTCTTCTTGGTCTCCATTTGCTTCTGCTGTTCAGTCTTGGTCTTCATAGAGGTCTGTGCGGTCCTACGATTGGACGTGCATGACGAGTCGAGAGTGATCGCGCTCGAGATTTCATCAGCTATTGACACGGGAGGTGTTCCCTTACTTGTCCGTTTACACATAGTTAATGTGGCTGCACGAGCCACGTGCATGACGTCTTGCAGACGTGGATCCAGTTCTTGAATAAACACTGCTACAAGGGTTTCATCATCGTCTCGGCGGCTAGTGCGAGTCATCAGGCTGGTGAAACGATCGCTGTACTCTTGAACGGACTCTGAATTGGCTTGGCGGATGGTTATGAGGTCTCTTATCAGCTTATCTCTCATCGCCGGGGCCGCAAAATGATGGAGAAAGTTTGTGTGTACCTGGTCCCATGTCAGGTTCGACAAGTTCCGCTCTGCCCATTGTCGGTCATAACCATTCAAAGTAGTCAGAAGTGCTGCAAACCAACGCTGCTGCGGTACCTCATGCGCTGAAAGCAACGACCGGCTTTTGCCAAGAAATTCAAATCAGTCCTTGATAGATACAGAATCATGCCCTCTAAATGATGGCAGGTTAGGAAAAGAGACGGTGTGGTACGAGTAGAAACTGATCCAAGGCTATGTTCGTCTGCATTTGCGGGGGGAAGCAGAGATCGTGTAGTCTCTATTCGTGGTTTCGTGTTATCAATTGTCTGCATGACATCATTACGTTCCTGTATAACTCTGTTCATCTGTCGTCTGTATTCCTTGGTGTGTGAGGCGTCCAATTCATCAACTTTCAAAGCGTTAAGCTCGTAATACTCTTCTTCCAACTTCAAATAGGAGGCAGATAGCGACTTCATCTCCATTTCTTGACGCCGTAGCAACAATTCCATCACGGCCGAGGAGCTGTCTGTCATTGTTCTACCACGCTAACGATAGCGTAGTTCGGTAGATCGAAAAAATGTGTTGCTGAGGTTGGGGGTACTGGAGTTCGATCAGACACCTGCCGTTCGTTCTGGTTTATTGGGCACACGGAGTCCTTCTTATAGGACTCCTGGGTTGCTACTAACATCTACTAACTAGGATGCACATTCTAAAGCGCCAAAAGGGGTAATAGTCCAACCTGGATAGATCCGTCTGATTCCATATGAATTCAGAGGTTGCCCATTGGGTAGCTACTTCAGTCTGCCTGATTGCGTGTCCATCACCGCATTAACCCCGTCCAGGTCCGTCCTACTTCGTTTGATTCGTGCTACGTGTTAGGCGGACCTTCTTTCAATACCTACGAATCACGTTTATATCATTGAAGGTTTCGACGAGCTCCCAACTGGGTTCAATGTTATGGTCTTTCCAGGTCACGCAGTAAGTCATTTTTATATTCTTTCCCATGCTATGTTCAGTTATTTCTTTCACTTCATGGGTGCTTTCCTCAAATACTGCGTCATTCTGTTCGAGAAAGACGGCTTTCAACTGGTCAGATGGGACGGTTCTCTTTAGCTGTTCGAGTTCTTCTTTCAGAACATATGCCCCTCCACGATTTTTCTGACCACCGTGAAAGGACCCTCGTAGCGCGCGTCCCATTTTGATTCCTTTGTTACATCTTTCATCATAACTAAAGATCCAGGTGCAAAAGCGTCTTCTTTGAGCATGCATGTGTTCTTTTTGAAGTAACGGGCATCATTTTTCTTCACATCCATGACTCGCTCGCGCACGGAAGGGTACACAGGCCTAAAGATATCATCCTGATGCTTTTTCCAACGCTCCAAGTCTAGCGTAGCCTTCGCGTGAGATTTTCCAAATCTTTCGAATCCATTCATACGTCGGCCAAACACTAAAGAGAACGGTGTGGATCCTTTCCAAGCAGCTACATTGCAGTTGTATGCGAGCTGAGCAAACGGTATAAATTCCTCCCATCTTTGTGTCGATCCGTCAAGTTCCTTTATCAGCAGCGTCTCCACTGTTCCATTGACCCGTTATACTGCGCCATTAGCGCGCGGGTTGTATGCAGAAATGGTGCGATGGTCTATTCCGCTAAAGGTAGTGAGTTCTTTGATAAGTTTGTTCACAAATTCAGAGGCGTTGTCAGACTGCATGCCTTTTGGAACTCCAAAGATCGATAGCACTTCCCACAGCGCGCGTGTGACTTGTTCCATTCCCTTGCGTTGCAGTGGCTGCAGTCTTGCAAACTTCGTCATGATGCAAACGATTGTCAACAGTGTGTTATGCCCACTGTCCAATTCTGGTAGTGAAGTGATGAGGTCGATCACAATGTGGTCCCATGGTAGACTGGGAACCACGACCTTCAATGGGTGGAATCCCCGCTTCTCAATATTGTGGCGTAGACACAGCAAACAACTATTGGTCTCTTTTCTAATTTCCTCTCGGATATTGTCTCACCAGTATCCGTCGTTCTACAGCTTCCTAACTACTTCTATCTGTCCAAAACAGCCGAAAGCGTGTGCTCGCTGTACCAAACTCTGTCGTTCGGTCTCTGTTCCTGGAGATTTCTTGTCTTTAAAAAGCTGCGAGACCGTGATGCTTGAGAGTGACACGGTAGGCATTTTGCAGCTTAGGGCGTCCGCAAGGTCGTTGTGTGGGCTTGGGAGGTTAATGACAACAAAGGTGAACCGAATGATCCGATGGAACCATCTGGCCATCATCCAGTTCACAGTTCGATGGCTATGCAAAAAGGTAAGCGCTCGATCGTCAGTATAGAGCACAAAATGTCGTCCCAGAAGGTAGCATCTGAATTTCTCAATGCCCTAAACAACGGTAAGGAGTTCCCTCTTCGTCGCCCCGTAGTTCTTTTCGGGTTTAGACAAGGATCGGGACGCAAATGCAGTGAATCGAAGATTTCCATCGTCACGTTTTTGGCCGATCCATACGCCCAGACCGTATCCAGACGCGTCCATGCCTGCAAGGTATTGCCTGTTGTCGTCGAGGTACGCCAGAGTTGTTTGATCTGCCATCTGTTTTCTGATGTTCGTGAACGCAATTTCCACTTCAGTCCATTGCAACTGACCTCGTCCCTTTTGGGCGTCATCTACAGGTCTTGAGAGGTAGGAGAACCGCGGAATGAACTAGCCGTAGTAGTGTGCAGCACCGGGAAAGCTCAGCAGTTGCTTCACATTCTGTGGTCGTTCCCAGCTCGCGATTTCTTCGACTTTGGCTGGGTCGTTCCTGATGCGTTCCCCAGTCACAACAAATCCTAAGAGGCGTACTTCCTGCTGCCCAAAACAGCATTTGTCCGTCCTAATCGGGATTTCCCATTCTGTTAGTCTCTCTATTACTCTCTTCACATGCGCAGCATGCGTCGTCATGTTGGAAGAAAAGATAATGATGTCGTCGATATAAATAGCCACGTATGGTATGTCATCAAATATCTTGTCCATTAGCTGCTGGAACTTTGCTGACATCGTTTTAATTCCAAACGCGGCTGCGCACATGCGGTAGTGTGCACAGCACCAGCAAAACGGAACCCAGTTGCGGTCTTCTTCCGGTATGCAAAACCGGAAATACCCGTCACGAATGTCTAGCGTTGTTAAAATGGCATCTGGTCCGGTGGCAGATCCAACAGCATGCAAGATGTCCTGTACCCGCGGACGTGGATAGTCCGGGTCTGGTAGAAGAGCGTTTAGGTGGCGGTGGTCGAAAGCGGGTCGTACATCAACGAGATTTCCACTACCATCTTTCTTAGGCACGCTGAGGTTTGGAAATGAGTTGGCACAGTCATCTGGAGCAGGTTCGATTACTCCTGCTGAGAGCCATGGCTTGATCTCTGCGTCGACACCGTCTTCGTCCTTTCGGGAGACAAACTTTACCCGGCTCCATATCGCTGAAGTCGTCTTTGGCAGTACCCGAAGCATAGCCAGAGGATGGGAGCATCCCGCAGAGAGTGGGATTTTCTGGTTTCGTTTCAACGCCTCTGTTACTTCGGTAGAAATACTCTCTGGGGTATGTGCTACGTCGGGTTGGCGCTCTTCATCTTCGGGGGAGGGATCCGGCGTTGCCTGGTTCTCGTCGGCAGAACTAAATACAGCTTGAAGGACACCCTCGATGGAGACACCAAACTCTCTAGAATGGGGTAAGCCATTTATAATGTCCCGGTTACGCTGAATTTGCATCAGTTCGGCTGTGATTGACGCTGTTCGGTCCCCGCTCGTAACGAGAACTGTGACTAGGCCTTTTCGTTCTGCCATGATTTTTTCTCACCCATCTCGGATGTTTCCTGACACCCGTTCCACCGGGATGGAGTGCTTTGCTACGAATTCCGCTTATATGAACGACACCAAAGCCCCTGAGTCCACCATAGCCCATCCTTCTGAGTTGTCAATCAACACAGGAGTGTACAACAGCTCCCAAGCATCTTCCGGGGCCGCTGACAGCGCGTTAAGGACCGGTTTCCTTGGTGAATCATTTTCTGCAATATAGGCTCTCAGCTGTGCCTCTGGGTCAAACTCGTCGTAGCCGAGCAAAGCGCAAAGGTCACCATCGCAGGGGATATTTTCCTGAAGAATGTCGGTTTCCAGGGATTCTGAATGTACTACTTGCAAGTTAGCCGCTTGCGGATCCTTCCTGCCTTTGTAATTGCATTCGTGCCCGGGTTTCAAGGGTTCTTTGCATTCAAAGCAACGGGCTTCTTTCCTCAAAAGTTTCCTAGTTTCCGCGTCAAGATGCTTTCCCTTCACGTGCCCATCTTCTTCTGTTTTGAACCGATGCTTCTCTGTGGAGTGTTTACTGGATCCGCAATGACTACAGTGCTTCGTCTTGGTCTCCGTTTGCTTTTGCTGATCAGTCTTGGTCTTCATAGAGGTCTGTTCGGCCCTACGATTGGACGTGCATGACGAGTCGAGAGTGATCGCGCTCGAGATTTCATCAGCTATTGACACGGGAGGTGTTCCCTTATTTGTCCGTTTCCACATATTTAATGTGGCTGCACGAGCCACGTGCATGACGTCTTGCAGACTTGGATCCAGTTCTTGAATAAACACTGCTACAAGGGTTTCATCATCGTCTCGGCGGCTAGTGCGAGTCATCAGGCTGGTGAAACGATCGCTGTACTCTTGAACGGACTCTGAATTGGCTTGGCGGATGGTTATGAGGTCTCTTATCAGCTTATCTCTCATCGCCGGGGCCGCAAAATGATGGAGAAAGTTTGTGTGTACCTGGTCCCATGTCAGGTTCGACAAGTTCCGCTCTGCCCATTGTCGGTCATAACCATTCAAAGTAGTCAGAAGTGCTGCAAACCAACGCTGCTGCAGTACCTCATGCGCTGAAAGCAACGACCGGATTTTGCCAAGAAATTCAAATCGGTCCTTGATAGATAAAGAATCATGCCCTCTAAATGATGGCAGGTTAGGAAAAGAGACGGTGTGGTACGAGTAGAAACTGATCCAAGGCTATGTTCGTCTGCATTTGCCGGGGGAAGCAGAGATCGTGTAGTCTCTATTCGTGGTTTCGTGTTATCAATTGTCTGCAGCACATCATTACGTTCCTGTCTAACTCTGTTCATCTGTCGTCTGTATTCCTTGGTGTGTGAGGCGTCCATTTCATCAACGTTCAAAGCGTTAAGCTCGTAATACTCTTCTTCCAACTTCAAATAGGAGGCAGATAGCGACTTCATCTCCATTTCCTGACGCATTAGCAACGATTCCATCACGGCCGAGGAGCTGTCTGTCATTGTTCTACCACGCTAACGATAGCGTAGTTCGGTAGATCGAAAAAAATGTGTTGCTGAGGTTGGGGGTACTGGAGTTCGATCAGACACCTGCCGGTCGTTCTGGTTTATTGGGCCCACGGAGTCCTTCTTATAGGACTCCTGGGTTGCTACTAACATCTACTAACTAGGATGCACATTCTAAAGCGCCAAAAGGGGTAATAGTCCAACCTGGATAGATCCGTCTGATTCCATATGAATTCAGAGGTTGCCCATTGGGTAGCTACTTCAGTCTGCCTGATTGCGTGTCCATCACCGCATTAACCCCGTCCAGGTCCGTCCTACTTCGTTTGATTCGTGCTACGTGTTAGGCGGACCTTCTTCCAATACCTACGAATCACGTTTATGTCATTAACGTTTTCGACGGGCTCCCAACTGGGTTCAATGTTATGGTCTTTTCAAGTCACGCAGTAAGTCATTTTTATATTCTTTCCCATGCTATGGTCAGTTATTTCTTTCACTTCATGGGTGCTTTCCTCAAATACTGCGTCATTCTGTTCGAGAAAGACGGCTTTCAACTGGTCAGGTGGGACGGTTCTCTTTAGCTGTTCGAGTTCTTCTTTCAGAACATATGCCCCTCCACGATTTTTCTGACCACCGTGAAAGGACCCTCGTAGCGCGCGTCCCATTTTGATTCCTTTGTTACATCTTTCATCATAACTAAAGATCCAGGTGCAAAAGCGTCTTCTTTGAGCATGCATGTGTTCTTTTTGAAGTAACGGGCATCATTTTTCTTCACATCCATGACTCGCTCGCGCACGGAAGGGTACACAGTCCTAAAGATATCATCCTGATGCTTTTTCCAAAGCTCCAAGTCCAGCGTAGCCTTCGCGTGAGATTTTCCAAACCTTTCGAATCCATTCATACGTCGGCCAAACACTAAAAAGAACGGTGTGGATCCTGTCAAAGCAGCTACCTTGCAGTTGTATGCGAGCTGAACAAACGGTATAAATTCCTCCCATCTTTGTGTCGATCCGTCAAGTTCCTTTAGCAGCAGCGTCTCCACTGTTCCATTGACCCGTTATACTGCGCCATTAGCGCGCGGGTTGTATGCAGAAATGGTGCGATGGTCTATTCCGCTAAAGGTAGTGAGTTCTTTGATAAGTTTGTTCACAAATTCAGAGGCGTTGTCAGACTGCATGCCTTTTGGAACTCCAAAGATCGATAGCACTTCCCACAGCGCGCGTGTGACTTGTTCCATTCCCTTGCGTTGCAGTGGCTGCAGTCTTGCAAACTTCGTCATGATGCAAACGATTGTCAACAGTGTGTTATGCCCACTGTCCGATTCTGGTAGTGAAGTGATGAGGTCGATCGCAATCTCGTCGCATGGTAGACTGGGAACCACGACCTTCAATGGGTGGAATCCCCGCTTCTCAATATTGTGGCGTAGACACAGCAAACAACTATTGGTCTCTTTTCTAATTTCCTCTCGGATATTGTCTCACCAGTATCCGTCGTTCTACAGCTTCCTAACTACTTCTATCTGTCCAAAACAGCCGAAAGCGTGTGCTCGCTGTACCAAACTCTGTCGTTCGGTCTCTGTTCCTGGAGATTTCTTGTCTTTAAAAAGCTGCGAGACCGTGATGCTTGAGAGTGACACGGTAGGCATTTTGCAGCTTAGGGCGTCCGCAAGGTCGTTGTGTGGGCTTGGGAGGTTAATGACAACAAAGGTGAACCGAATGATCCGATGGAACCATCTGGCCATCATCCAGTTCACAGTTCGATGGCTATGCAAAAAGGTAAGCGCTCGATCGTCAGTATAGAGCACAAAATGTCGTCCCAGAAGGTAGCATCTGAATTTCTCAATGCCCTAAACAACGGTAAGGAGTTCCCTCTTCGTCGCCCCGTAGTTCTTTTCGGGTTTAGACAAGGATCGGGACGCAAATGCAGTGAATCGAAGATTTCCATCGTCACGTTTTTGGCCGATCCATACGCCCAGACCGTATCCAGACGCGTCCATGCCTGCAAGGTATTGCCTGTTGTCGTCGAGGTACGCCAGAGTTGTTTGATCTGCCATCTGTTTTCTGATGTTCGTGAACGCACTTTCCACTTCAGTCGTCCATTGCAACTGACCTCGTCCCTTTCGGGCGTCATCTACAGGTCTTGAGAGGTAGGAGAACCGCGGAATGAACTAGCCGTAGTAGTGTGCAGCACCGGGAAAGCTCAGCAGTTGCTTCACATTCTGTGGTCGTTCCCAGCTCGCGATTTCTTCGACTTTGGCTGGGTCGTTCCTGATGCGTTCCCCAGTCACAACAAATCCTAAGAGGCGTACTTCCTGCTGCCCAAAACAGCATTTGTCCGTCCTAATCGGGATTTCCCATTCTGTTAGTCTCTCTATTACTCTCTTCACATGCGCAGCATGCGTCGTCATGTTGGAAGAAAAGATAATGATGTCGTCGATATAAATAGCCACGTATGGTATGTCATCAAATATCTTGTCCATTAGCTGCTGGAACTTTGCTGACATCGTTTTAATTCCAAACGCGGCTGCGCACATGCGGTAGTGTGCACAGCACCAGCAAAACGGAACCCAGTTGCGGTCTTCTTCCGGTATGCAAAACCGGAAATACCCGTCACTAATGTCTAGCGTTTTGAAAATGGCATCTGGTCCGGTGGCAGATCCAACAGCGTGCAAGATGTCCTGTACCCGCGGACGTGGATAGTCCGGGTCTGGTAGAAGAGCGTTTAGGTGGCGGTGGTCGACAGCGGGTCGTACATCAACGAGATTTCCACTACCATCTTTCTTAGGCACGCTGAGGTTTGGAAATGAGTTGGCACAGTCATCTGGAGCAGGTTCGATTACTCCTGCTGAGAGCCATGGCTTGATCTCTGCATCGACACCGTCTTCGTCCTTTCGGGAGACAAACTTTACCCGGCTCCATATCGCTGAAGTCGTCTTTGGCAGTACCCGAAGCATAGCCAGAGGATGGGAGCATCCCGCAGAGAGTGGGATTTTCTGGTTTCGTTTCAACGCCTCTGTTACTTCGGTAGAAATACTCTCTGGGGTATGTGCTACGTCGGGTTGGCGCTCATCATCTTCTGGGGAGGGATCCGGCGTTGCCTGGTTCTCGTCGGCAGAACTAAATACAGCTTGAAGGACACCCTCGATGGAGACACCAAACTCTCTAGAATGGGGTAAGCCAATTATAATGTCCCGGTTACGCTGAATTTGCATCAGTTCGGCTGTGATTGACGCTGTTCGGTCCCCGCTCGTAACGAGAACTGTGACTAGGCCTTTTCGTTCTGCCATGATTTTTTCTCACCCATCTCGGATGTTTCCTGACACCCGTTCCACCGGGATGGAGTGCTTTGCTACGAATTCCGCTTATATGAACGACACCAAAGCCCCTGAGTCCACCATAGCCCATCCTTCTGAGTTGTCAATCAACACAGGAGTGTACAACAGCTCCCAAGCATCTTCCGGGGCCGCTGACAGCGCGTTAAGGACCGGTTTCCTTGGTGAATCATTTTCTGCAATATAGGCTCTCAGCTGTGCCTCTGGGTCAAACTCGTCGTAGCCGAGCAAAGCGCAAAGGTCACCATCGCAGGGGATATTTTCCTGAAGAATGTCGGTTTCCAGGGATTCTGAATGTACTACTTGCAAGTTAGCCGCTTGCGGATCCTTCCTGCCTTTGTAATTGCATTCGTGCCCGGGTTTCAAGGGTTCTTTGCATTCAAAGCAACGGGCTTCTTTCCTCAAAAGTTTCCTAGTTTCCGCGTCAAGATGCTTTCCCTTCACGTGCCCATCTTCTTCTGTTTTGAACCGATGCTTCTCTGTGGAGTGTTTACTGGATCCGCAATGACTACAGTGCTTCGTCTTGGTCTCCGTTTGCTTTTGCTGATCAGTTTTGGTCTTCATAGAGGTCTGTTCGGCCCTACGATTGGACGTGCATGACGAGTCGAGAGTGATCGCGCTCGAGATTTCATCAGCTATTGACACGGGAGGTGTTCCCTTATTTGTCCGTTTACACATAGTTAATGTGGCTGCACGAGCCACGTGCATGACGTCTTGCAGACTTGGATCCAGTTTTTGAATAAACACTGCTACAAGGGTTTCATCATCGTCTCGGCGGCTAGTGCGAGTCATCAGGCTGGTGAAACGATCGCTGTACTCTTGAACGGACTCTGAATTGGCTTGGCGGATGGTTATGAGGTCTCTTATCAGCTTATCTCTCATCGCCGGGGCCGCAAAATGATGGAGAAAGTTTGTGTGTACCTGGTCCCATGTCAGGTTCGACAAGTTCCGCTCTGCCCATTGTCGGTCATAACCATTCAAAGTAGTCAGAAGTGGTGCAAACCAACGCTGCTGCGGTACCTCATGCGCTGAAAGCAACGACCGGCTTTTGCCAAGAAATTCAAATCAGTCCTTGATAGATACAGAATCATGCCCTCTAAATGATGGCAGGTTAGGAAAAGAGACGGTGTGGTACGAGTAGAAACTGATCCAAGGCTATGTTCGTCTGCATTTGCGGGGGGAAGCAGAGATCGTGTAGTCTCTATTCGTGGTTTCGTGTTATCAATTGTCTGCATGACATCATTACGTTCCTGTATAACTCTGTTCATCTGTCGTCTGTATTCCTTGGTGTGTGAGGCGTCCAATTCATCAACTTTCAAAGCGTTAAGCTCGTAATACTCTTCTTCCAACTTCAAATAGGAGGCAGATAGCGACTTCATCTCCATTTCTTGACGCCGTAGCAACAATTCCATCACGGCCGAGGAGCTGTCTGTCATTGTTCTACCACGCTAACGATAGCGTAGTTCGGTAGATCGAAAAAATGTGTTGCTGAGGTTGGGGGTACTGGAGTTCGATCAGACACCTGCCGTTCGTTCTGGTTTATTGGGCACACGGAGTCCTTCTTATAGGACTCCTGGGTTGCTACTAACATCTACTAACTAGGATGCACATTCTAAAGCGCCAAAAGGGGTAATAGTCCAACCTGGATAGATCCGTCTGATTCCATATGAATTCAGAGGTTGCCCATTGGGTAGCTACTTCAGTCTGCCTGATTGCGTGTCCATCACCGCATTAACCCCGTCCAGGTCCGTCCTACTTCGTTTGATTCGTGCTACGTGTTAGGCGGACCTTCTTTCAATACCTACGAATCACGTTTATATCATTGAAGGTTTCGACGAGCTCCCAACTGGGTTCAATGTTATGGTCTTTCCAGGTCACGCAGTAAGTCATTTTTATATTCTTTCCCATGCTATGGTCAGTTATTTCTTTCACTTCATGGGTGCTTTCCTCAAATACTGCGTCATTCTGTTCGAGAAAGACGGCTTTCAACTGGTCAGGTGGGACGGTTCTCTTTAGCTGTTCGAGTTCTTCTTTCAGAACATATGCCCCTCCACGATTTTTCTGACCACCGTGAAAGGACCCTCGTAGCGCGCGTCCCATTTTGATTCCTTTGTTACATCTTTCATCATAACTAAAGATCCAGGTGCAAAAGCGTCTTCTTTGAGCATGCATGTGTTCTTTTTGAAGTAACGGGCATCATTTTTCTTCACATCCATGACTCGCTCGCGCACGGAAGGGTACACAGTCCTAAAGATATCATCCTGATGCTTTTTCCAAAGCTCCAAGTCCAGCGTAGCCTTCGCGTGAGATTTTCCAAACCTTTCGAATCCATTCATACGTCGGCCAAACACTAAAAAGAACGGTGTGGATCCTGTCAAAGCAGCTACCTTGCAGTTGTATGCGAGCTGAACAAACGGTATAAATTCCTCCCATCTTTGTGTCGATCCGTCAAGTTCCTTTAGCAGCAGCGTCTCCACTGTTCCATTGACCCGTTATACTGCGCCATTAGCGCGCGGGTTGTATGCAGAAATGGTGCGATGGTCTATTCCGCTAAAGGTAGTGAGTTCTTTGATAAGTTTGTTCACAAATTCAGAGGCGTTGTCAGACTGCATGCCTTTTGGAACTCCAAAGATCGATAGCACTTCCCACAGCGCGCGTGTGACTTGTTCCATTCCCTTGCGTTGCAGTGGCTGCAGTCTTGCAAACTTCGTCATGATGCAAACGATTGTCAACAGTGTGTTATGCCCACTGTCCGATTCTGGTAGTGAAGTGATGAGGTCGATCGCAATCTCGTCGCATGGTAGACTGGGAACCACGACCTTCAATGGGTGGAATCCCCGCTTCTCAATATTGTGGCGTAGACACAGCAAACAACTATTGGTCTCTTTTCTAATTTCCTCTCGGATATTGTCTCACCAGTATCCGTCGTTCCACAGCTTCCTAAATACTTCTATCTGTCCAAAACAGCCGAAAGCGTGTGCTCGCTGTACCAAACTCTGTCGTTCGGTCTCTGTTCCTGGAGATTTCTTGTCTTTAAAAAGCTGCGAGACCGTGATGCTTGAGAGTGACACGGTAGGCATTTTGCAGCTTAGGGCGTCCGCAAGGTCGTTGTGTGGGCTTGGGAGGTTAATGACAACAAAGGTGAACCGAATGATCCGATGGAACCATCTGGCCATCATCCAGTTCACAGTTCGATGGCTATGCAAAAAGGTAAGCGCTCGATCGTCAGTAGAGAGCACAAAATGTCGTCCCAGAAGGTAGCATCTGAATTTCTCAATGCCCTAAACAACGGTAAGGAGTTCCCTCTTCGTCGCCCCGTAGTTCTTTTCGGGTTTAGACAAGGATCGGGACGCAAATGCAGTGAATCGAAGATTTCCATCGTCACGTTTTTGGCCGATCCATACGCCCAGACCGTATCCAGACGCGTCCATGCCTGCAAGGTATTGCCTGTTGTCGTCGAGGTACGCCAGAGTTGTTTGATCTGCCATCTGTTTTCTGATGTTCGTGAACGCACTTTCCACTTCAGTCGTCCATTGCAACTGACCTCGTCCCTTTCGGGCGTCATCTACAGGTCTTGAGAGGTAGGAGAACCGCGGAATGAACTAGCCGTAGTAGTGTGCAGCACCGGGAAAGCTCAGCAGTTGCTTCACATTCTGTGGTCGTTCCCAGCTCGCGATTTCTTCGACTTTGGCTGGGTCGTTCCTGATGCCTTCTCCAATCACAACAAATCCTAAGAGGCGTACTTCCTGCTGCCCAAAACAGCATTTGTCCGTCCTAATCGGGATTTCCCATTCTGTTAGTCTCTCTCTTACTCTTTTCACATGCGCAGCATGCGTCGTCATGTTGGAAGAAAAGATAATGATGTCGTCGATATAAATAGCCACGTATGGTATGTCATCAAATATCTTGTCCATTAGCTGCTGGAACTTTGCTGACATCGTTTTAATTCCAAACGCGGCTGCGCACATGCGGTAGTGTGCACAGCACCAGCCAAAGGGAACCCAGTTGCGGTCTTCTTCCGGTATGCGAAACCGGAAGTACCCGTCACGAATGTCTAGCGTTGTGAAAATGGCATCTGGTCCGGTGGCAGATCCAACAGCGTGCAAGATGTCCTGTACCCGCGGACGTGGATAGTCCGGGTCTGGTAGAAGAGCGTTTAGGTGGCGGTGGTCGACAGCGTGTCGTACATCAACGAGATTTCCACTACCATCTCTCTTAGGCACGCTGAGGTTTGGAAATGAGTTGGCACAGTCATCTGGAGCAGGTTCGATTACTCCTGCTGAGAGCCATGGCTTGATCTCTGCATCGACACCGTCTTCGTCCTTTCGGGAGACAAACTTTACCCGGCTCCATATCGCTGAAGTCGTCTTTGGCAGTACCCGAAGCATAGCCAGAGGATGGGAGCATCCCGCAGAGAGTGGGATTTTCTGGTTTCGTTTCAACGCCTCTGTTACTTCGGTAGAAATACTCTCTGGGGTATGTGCTACGTCGGGTTGGCGCTCTTCATCTTCGGGGGAGGGGTCCGGCGTTGCCTGGTTCTCGTCGGCAGAACTAAATACAGCTTGAAGGACACCCTCGATGGAGACACCAAACTCTCTAGAATGGGGTAAGCCAATTACAATGTCCCGGTTACGCTGAATTTGCATCAGGTCGGCTGTGATTGACGCTGTTCGGTCCCCGCTCGTAACGAGAACTGTGACTAGGCCTTTTCGTTCTGCCATGATTTTTTCTCACCCATCTCGGATGTTTCCTGACACCCGTTCCACCGGGATGGAGTGCTTTGCTATGAATTCCGCTTATATGAACGACACCAAAGCCCCTGAGTCCACCATAGCCCATCCTTCTGAGTTGTCAATCAACACAGGAGTGTAAAACAGCTCCCAAGCATCTTCCGGGGCCGCTGACAGCGCGTTAAGGACCGGTTTCCTTGGTGAATCATTTTCTGCAATATCGGCTCTCAGCTGTGCCTCCGGGTCAAACTCGTCGTAGCCGAGCAAAGCGCAAAGGTCACCATCGCAGGGGATATTTTCCTGAAGAATGTCGGTTTCCAGGGATTCTGAATGTACTACTTGCAAGTTAGCCGCTTGCGGATCCTTCCTGCCTTTGTAATTGCATTTGTGCCCGGGTTTCAAGGGTTCTTTGCATTCAAAGCAACGGGCTTCTTTCCTCAAAAGTTTCCTAGTTTCCGCGTCAAGATGCTTTCCCTTCACGTGCCCACCTTCTTCTGTTTTGAACCGATGCTTCTCTGTGGAGTGTTTACTGGATCCGCAATGACTACAGTGCTTCGTCTTGGTCTCCGTTTGCTTTTGCTGATCAGTTTTGGTCTTCATAGAGGTCTGTTCGGCCCTACGATTGGACGTGCATGACGAGTCGAGAGTGATCGCGCTCGAGATTTCATCAGCTATTGACACGGGAGGTGTTCCCTTATTTGTCCGTTTACACATAGTTAATGTGGCTGCACGAGCCACGTGCATGACGTCTTGCAGACTTGGATCCAGTTTTTGAATAAACACTGCTACAAGGGTTTCATCATCGTCTCGGCGGCTAGTGCGAGTCATCAGGCTGGTGAAACGATCGCTGCACTCTTGAACGGACTCTGAATTGGCTTGGCGGATGGTTATGAGGTCTCTTATCAGCTTATCTCTCATCGCCGGGGACGCAAAATGATGGAGAAAATTTGTGTGTACCTGGTCCCATGTCAGGTTCGACAAGTTCCGCTCTGCCCATTGTCGGTCATAACCATTCAAAGTAGTCAGAAGTGCTGCAAACCAACGCTGCTGCAGTACCTCATGCGCTGAAGGCAACGACCGGATTTTGCCAAGAAATTCAAATCGGTCCTTGATAGATACAGAATCATGCCCTCTAAATGATGGCAGGTTAGGAAAAGAGACGGTGTGGTACGAGTAGAAACTGATCCAAGGCTATGTTCGTCTGCATTTGCCGGGGGAAGCAGAGATCGTGTAGTCTCTATTCGTGTTTTCGTGTTATCAATTGTCTGCATGACATCATTACGTTCCTGTATAACTCTGTTCATCTGTCGTCTGTATTCCTTGGTGTGTGAGGCGTCCAATTCATCAACTTTCAAAGCGTTAAGCTCGTAATACTCTTCTTCCAACTTCAAATAGGAGGCAGATAGCGACTTCATCTCCATTTCTTGACGCCGTAGCAACAATTCCATCACGGCCGAGGAGCTGTCTGTCATTGTTCTACCACGCTAACGATAGCGTAGTTCGGTAGATCGAAAAAATGTGTTGCTGAGGTTGGGGGTACTGGAGTTCGATCAGACACCTGCCGTTCGTTCTGGTTTATTGGGCCCACGGAGTCCTTCTTATAGGACTCCTGGGTTGCTACTAACATCTACTAACTAGGATGCACATTCTAAAGCGCCAAAAGGGGTAACAGTCCAACCAGGATAGGTCCGTCTGATTCCATATGAATTCAGAGGTTGCCCATTGGGTAGCTACTTCAGTCTGCCTGATTGCGTGTCCATCACCACAGAATACTTGGAGGGCTCTACAGCTGAGTTACTCCATATAAAGAAGCGAGGCTGAAAATCTCGAGGCGCCATCTACGCAGGCAGCGGGTTACTTCCGCCAGCTTGGGAATTGCAGCACTCATAGCTCTAGAAAAGGAAAAGAAGGGATCATATACTGCCAAGAAAACATAATATCGTGGTGCAGCTGCCCGCAAACACATTTCACTTTCTACAACCTTGTAATTTTACAATAAATAAGACGGTAAAGGAAAATAAAAGGAGTTTTAGAGACATTTTTGTGCAAAAGGGACTCTGTAGCAGCGCTAATATAGCGACCAAAATCAATCTTGGATTCGCGTGGTATAGGGCGCTTACCAGTCATATTTGCAGAGAGAACTTCATTAATTCCTGTTTGTGGCCCATGCAGTTGTAGGTTTTGGACCACCGGCGCGACAGGTTGAATGTAGAAAAAAGAATATCCAGTAGAGATTCAGGAGGCCGGACCAAAACCCTGCGAATGAAATTGCGATCGACGGACAGGGTGCTTTACTCGAGTATCAAATCAAGTGTTGCGAACGAGAAGTGTCCCACACAAAGCATATGTAGTATTGAGCAAACTAATCAGAAGAACTGTTCTTTGCGTCGAGTATTGTGAAACGCGGCCCCGTTTAAAGTGCCTGTGAGGAATGTGCGATGAAGTGGTGAAAATGTTTGTGGAGCTTCTGTCGTGGTGTTCGCAAAAATGAAGGCGCTATGTGTGACATATCAATTCAAAACAGAGCTGCAACAATATCGACGAGAGAAGCGATGGCACCAGCGCAGATTGTGGTGAGTGCAGAAGTGGCTGTGATTGTGAGGAGGAAATTTGGGAGTCAGAAAACAGTATTCCGATTATGAAGGAATGAACGTCAGTTGTTATCGCGGTGCACGGGAAAAAAGAACGAGTCGGCGGCAAGCACCACCGACGTTCTGTTGAATTTGTCCTGGGATAGGTGATGTCTGAATGGGACGACGGTGGCGGTCTACAGTGTGCAGATTATTCCCAGGTGTCTTCTTGCAAAGGGCTGAATCAAATCCAGCAAGCAAAACTCTGCTCGTCTTATGGCCTAGAGCAAGACTTTTGCACTCCAAATTCCTGCAGAATTGCCTCACTGTGAGGGTTACCCGATCTTCAGGCCACTGAAATCAATGGAAAACGTACAGAACACGCATGAATTGCCTTCCCAGATACTTCAAAGTTCTGTCCCCTCTTTCGCCTTGGAAGTTGCACATTCTTCACAACCATGGAAAACTGCTTTTAGTTATCTCATATCGTGTTTTTGCCCTTGCTTTTTCAAAGAAGAGTGAGAATCTTTCTTCCTTACAGAACACCGAAATGGCGGCTTTACATTGCAAGCGCACAACCATAAGTTTCTGACCAAACTGGACCATGCCGCACGCATGTATTCTGCAAGGAAGAAAGGCAGGCCCGTAACTATGACTGACTAACTAGCGTCAAAGATAGCATTGACTTAAATAACTAGCTAGAGCAAGAAAAGTCATTGTAAGTCATTAGTCAGTTCACATGCACACGTTGAACAACTCATAGAGATGTCCCACGTGCTGCACCTTGGAGATCGAGCAGTCGTTATTCCATCAGAGCTCGTGACTCAGCCGCTCAGAACCGACATCTTGTCGTACATGAGCCGAAAACCACCCAAGCAACATGCCCCAGCAAGAACAAGGCCGGACAGTAACGCTTTCGGCTTCCGCAGTAATTTCCAAACAAAATGCTCAACAAAGGAAACGGCGTGGCCCTGGAAAAGGTAAGGGATCAAGCACAAAGAGTTCAATCTGGAGCACAGTTGCTGCCAAGATTATCCAAGCAGAACGACCAAAGTTTCAATGTGAGGTTTGTGGCCTCATACGCAGTATGAATCAATCTTATTCAAACAGCAACATTGTATTACATTACAAGACATATCACAAACGTTTATATGATCAACTGGAATATCACGGATCCCGAAACGGTACGGAAACACTACTAAGAAAGCTTATAAAGAAGGAAAAAGAAAACCAAGAACGCAGATCTTCGCTACATCCACTTCAAAGATTTTTCACCACTGAAAATGCCACGCAGGTACGTGAAAACCAGTTGCATTTCGTGCCTCCCAAGACGATTCAAACCGTGGCCATCGTACTCTTTGGATGTTTGAGTGAGGTATCTTTTTCGAAAATTGGTTCCCCCGAATTCCAAGGCTTGGTAGATCTTTTTGGCGGACGCGTTCAATACTGCAGCTCTCAGAGCATTGATTCGTACACTGTGCCAACTTACAAGGCAGTTTGGTGTCTGCTTCGTGATAAGGTGAAAAAGGCTAGAACGGGATCAGTGACATTTGACGCCTGGAGTGCCGCACTTGGAGCATCAATAATGGGCGTAACATGGCACTTTGTTGACGAAAATTGGAAACTGTGTTCGATACCGATTGCCTCATTGAACATCAACGGTCTTCCCAAAAACAGTGAACAGCTCTGCGCCGTCTTGCAAGAGATAATGTCTACTAATCTGGTGGTGGGGTCTGATGATATAGTAGTATCAACAGTGACATCCGATAACGAGGCAGCCACAGCAAGGGCTGTCGATCTCTTTACGAGTTTTGGTGGTTCAATTCGCTGCGTTGTCCATACCTTGGCATTGGTGGTCAACGATGTCTTCGTCGATGGCACTCCCTGGCAGAATTTCATGAACCATATCAACAAGATCACGTCCTATTTCAACTTCCATCCAAAAGCTAACATGCTTTTGAGAGAGAAGCAGCGCAGTGAGGGTATTACTGAGGATCGTCTACAGCGTCTGAAACACGATGTGCCTACTAGATGGCACTCCCGGCTTGGTGCTATGACCACATATCTCTCCAGGCTTTTAAATATTTCTGAGGTTGCTCAGGATCTTGGTGTATAATCAACCGATCTTCCGAGTCTTTCCAGTGAGCAAGTTACATGTTTAGTGGAGATAGTGTCGGTCTTAAAGGAAGTAAGGCGTGTGGCACGGCAACTGGAAGCCGACAAGTATGTTACAATGTCACGCGCTCCACGACTAACGCACGAGCTGTATGAGACTCTTCAAATTATGTCTGGAGACTTGGTGCTCTCTTCCAGAGGCTTCTATGAACCTCAGGACACTACAGATGCATCTTTATTTTCTGAGACTGAGAGCACTGCGATGGCACTGATTCCCAGTTCTGTAGTGTCAGATGCTGGAAGAGATGAGGCAAGGAAAGTACGCTTGGTGAAGTCGCCGGCTCGCGAACTTTGCCAAAAACTATGTCATGCGCTGCACGTTCGTCTAGGTGATCTTTGGGAACCTCTGAGATCTGATCACTTTTCGTGGCGTGATGTAAACTCGGAAGTCATTTCGAGTGGTGAGGTGAGTATTCCGGCAGCATTTAATGTGGCAAGGCGTGTGGTGTTGTTTCATTTAGCCGCCATTCTTGATATCAAGGAATGCGAACTGGATTTTCTACGGGAAAGTGAGCAAGATAAGGAAGTTTACTTTTCGAATTTGTATGGCAGTCTAGTGCGAGAAGTTCTGGAACTCGATGAGTCTGTTCTTTTGTCTGCGGATTCCCTTAAAGTTCTTTTTCGCCTATTTCATCAACAAATGCGGGCCAAACTGAAGCGACAGGGGCGAAGGAATCCAAAAGAAGCATTGTTGTTTTGGAAAGCAGCAAATGAATCAAGTGGTGTTGTTAGTCCTGTGCCGTTCAATATGATAGCCAGAGCGTTTCTGGCTGCTCAGGCATCTTCTGCTGCTGCTGAACGTTTGTTCAGCGATCTCGGACGGCGGGAAGGATCTACATCTCAATCTCTACTTTCTAGTACGGCAGAAATGTGTGAGATGATTTGCGTGTTTGTTCGAAGTGAGTTAGAAGCAATCAATTTGACCCAGGCCGGTTTGGTTCATCCGAAGGGTGAGATGTTCAAGAAAGTTTCTCGAAGAATTGCAAGGTTAGTCTGGAAGGAGATGGATGACCGATTCTATGACTACAATGACTAACATGTCCTTCAATGCCATGACTAGTAGGATCGGATTGTGACTTGTTAGTTAGTCATTTTTACGGGCCTGCCTTTTCTAAAAGGTCAGTGCCATCTGGCAATGACAATATACAATCTAGGGCCGGTCGGCGTGAATGGTGTTCTTGGATTGGAAGAGGGTGGGTAATCTATGACGCGCAAACGACATTGCTGCGTACAGGCATTGGGACCGGTCTACGACGGGCTGCGTTCAGCGTTGATGCACGGCAGTTATTGACTCGTCGACTGCCGCACAACTTCACATAACTCAGAAAAAACCACTCCCGAGGAAGCGCCAACGTTCGACAAGGCGGGTCACTCTTCCTTCCAGCGTTTCCACTACAACTTCGCAGCCGTCGCCGTCTCGCTTCGTTCTTCTGCAAGTAACAGATCATGTGTGCAGTCGCGCGATGCCATCACGCGCGCCGCTCAACTTCCGCACACCGCCGTACATAATCGAAAGAAACCACGCGCGCACAGCGCATCCACTGCACCACGTGTAACATGTCCGTCGTGCAGGATGGCGACGCCCACCGCCTCTCTGCAGAGTATTTAAAGCCCGGGCACCACCCAACTGCCATTCGCAATGAGCGCAACCCTCCAAGCCGCGCCCGTGGGGCCGACGAGGGCCGGCGCCACCGCCGCTCCGCGGCGCGCGTCTCACACCGCGTCCGTGTAACCGACGAGATCCTGCACCACCGCCTTTCCGCTGCGCGCGTCCCACAGTCGCACAGTGCCGTCGTATGACCCGGACACCACCCGAGTCCCATCCGCGCTGAACGCCACACACCGCACCGTGTCCGTGTGACCGACGAGAGCCTGCGCCACCGCCTCTCCGCTGCGCGCTTCCCACAGTCGCACAGTGCCGTCGTATGACCCGGACACCACCCGAGTCCCATCCGCGCTGAACGCCACACACCGCACCGTGTCCGTGTGACCGACGAGAGCCTGCGCCACCGCCTCTCCGCTGCGCGCTTCCCACAGTCGCACAGTGCCGTCGTATGACCCGGACACCACCCGAGTCCCATCCGCGCTGAACGCCACACACCGCACCGTGTCCGTGTGACCGACGAGAGCCTGCGCCACCGCCTCTCCGCTGCGCGCTTCCCACAGTCGCACAGTGCCGTCGTATGACCCGGACACCACCCGAGTCCCATCCGCGCTGAACGCCACACACCGCACCGTGTTCGTATGACCGACGAGAGCCTGCGCCACCGCCTCTCCGCTGCGCGCTTCCCACAGTCGCACAGTGCCGTCGTATGACCCGGACACCACCCGAGTCCCATCCGCGCTGAACGTCACACTCCACACCTCGCCCGTGTGACTTTCCGGAATTCGTTCCACGGTCCCTGCTTCCTAGCTCCAAATCACGGTTCTTCCACTTTCAGGACCGGTGGCTACCTTTTTCATGTCCGACGCCAACGCAGCGGAGTTTGAAGTCGTTGAAAAACGTTTCGATGCCTATTGGAATCGGAGCCTGTGCGTAAATGGAATGCCAGTTTTTGGGTTGTACCACGTCACATCGAGTTCACCGGAATCAACGTACCGTATGAAGACCAAACGATCATCGTTTTCAGATGCACAAAGTACCGCACCAGGGCTGCTCACCACATCCATGCCCGGCCCTCCAGCGGGTTGAAGAAACGCTTCAAAGGGGTTGGCTCATGGTTTGTGCACGGACTGTTCTACTTCGTCGATAAATGTTTGCGTTCTGCTGCATCCCTTCGCGCACCACACCACACGTACGTGCATCTGAAACCATGCTTCATAAGGGTTGTCCTCGACAAACGTACAGCTCATGCTCGCTGCTTTACCCATCGCTTCCATAAACTTTAGCATTTTCCTCTCCTTGAGTGCCTTGTATTGCGCAATGATTTTGCCATGTTCTATGGCCTGCTCGACAGCGTAGATCTCGCCGCGCAATAGTTGCATCGCAAGCCAATGCGGTTTCGATAATAACCACATCAGTTCGTCAGCGTCTCATGCTTCCCAAAGTACCCGGCAGAGATTGTAGTGCTAGTAGTTACCATCTGCAGTTTCCCACCACCAACCGAAACACGCTGGCCGGAACGGTATTTACTCCCGTGGAATCACTCTTCTTAGTATCACTGAGTCCGCCCGGCATACAACAAACCATTCTAGAACCATTCGCTTAGATTTTTTGCCAATACAAACTCCAGTGTGCCGCTCTTCTGTGCGCTTTGGATCATCCGATAGCGCATTCATTCTTACTCCACTCAGGATGTAGTTGCAGACCATAGTCTGGAAGTACTTTTTAAGTCTCGTACTTGTCGGATGCTCGGTGAACGGCAATATGAAGTATCAAGTCATGCAGCTGTATCCAAGTGCAACCATCCTCCCTATGTCTTTGCGCAATCGACACTGTTCATAACTTTTGTACAACTTCGTAAACTTCGCCAATTTCCTGCGATCCCATAACTTTTGAAGTATATGAATCGGTACTATCTGTTCCTTTTCAATAACACACAAAGCTTTGAAAAGCTGCTGGTAGCTTGTACCGTCACTGCCTTTCTCCAACATTTCCAGAGCAATATTCACAATGTTTGTCAGTTAGTCCTTTCCGTGCGAGAAATATTGAGCAAGTTCTTCCGCTTTGACTCCAAATCTTCATAGAAACCAGAACGCGCGTTTTGTCTCTCATCTGCACGCTTCGTGCTTTGAAGAGAAGCGCCTGCAATAACAAGCGCAAGAGAAAGGCCTTGGTACATGTCAAGAATAGCTCCAGTGGCTGCCTTATTTGCCTCTCCAAGTTCAGCTTCCCCGTCAGAATCTGCGTGCTTCATCAGCATCCGCCGTGCCAGGTCGCCTCATGCCTCCGTCTCCACAAACGCTATCACTACATCGGCCCCCTTCGAAAAACGCCTGTCTCTGGGGGTAAGGATTATACGGCGTTCGTCGTTCAGCCTTTGACAAAGAACTCGGAGAACTTCGATGTCCATTCCTTTCTTCTTCTTCTTCTTTATTTTGGGTTCGTCCATTCCTTTCTCCCACCAAATGCCATCCATCAGCAGAAGACATGTTTGCGGCCGGAACAAGACTGATGCATCGTCAGATGCGTCTTGAAGACGTCTGACGTTGGCAATCCTTTTCGCCAAACTCGCGTTTTGAACGGGGCACAATCAGTGATGATAGCTTGGAGTTGTTTTTTTGCATCAGGCACTCGCCAATTTGTCATTCTGCCTGTAGAAGTCTACTCAAAACAAATCCGACGGTCAAGCTCACCTGGCAGTCAAGCTCACCATTACTTTGACAAGAAATTGCATTGCACCCTTCTCGATTCGATGCGATCCGCCTTCGAGAGTCTCGAAGGCGGATCGCATGTGCATAAGATAAGGGTTGACCCTTACCGCCCGATCGATGCGCTCTGGTTGGCTGAAGGAAACAATTGTACGAAAGGTAAGCTAACTGACTTTACATTGCTTCGCTCCGCCGTTTCTTTGTTCTCATCCGTCTCGCGATGCCCTCTGAGCTTTGCAGCGCTGACATAATCAAGGGGCACTTGCATCTAATCCGGGATATTCTCGTCTGGTGCACAACATGTACATCTCGAATCTTACAGATCATCCGCACAGCCAGCGCCCTCATCGACGGCCTTCTACTTACAGATTTGCTGCTCAGGACAATTCTCTTCTCCGCCTACATCGCACTACAGCCCCATTCCTCCGCCATGCATACCGTTTCTGAGGACGGTATTCCCAAGCTAACCAAGGATGACTTCAAGGAGGTCGTTGCGAAAGAGCCTTCTGCCTTAATCCACTTCTTTGAACCATGGAGCGGACATTGTAAATCCATGGAAATAGAATTTGTACAAGTCGCCGCAGAACTCCAAGGAAAGGCTTTTCTTACCGCGGTTGACGCCACTGAAGAATCAAAACTAAGTAGGAAATATAACATCGAAAGATTTTCCACTTTGAAACTCTTCTCCAATGGTATGGAACTCGCTTTTTACTAAGGAAACCCCGATAAGGAATCCATCATCAAGTATATGAAACAAGCTGCTATGCCGTACCATACAATTGCTGATGCTGATGCGTATAAAAAGTTAGTCCGCGACAACTCCGCGAAGCACTTTCTTGTATCCGCTGCGTTGGAGGGATCGGCGCTCACAAAGTTCAAGAAGGCTAACTTCAGAATTCGGGAGTTCATGCCAAATTCGATTGGCTTCGCGCATTCCGGTGACGCCGCAACCTTTGGCATCGAATCTATGAGTAAGGGAGACATATATCTTCAACGATGGGAAGCCGACGGAACTCGTAGTAACGTTAAATATGATCGAGACTCTGACGGTACCCTTTCAAGGTTTATCAGGTTATCTCCTTTGCCGGTTTTCCAGGAATTCACGCAAGAAAACGCTGTGCATAGTATACCTCTTCTCGACAGTTTCTTCGAAAACTCTGATGGTCAGCAATGTAAGGCTATTGAAGCCGTTGCCAGAAAGAGATGCAATAGCAAGGTGGCGTTTGCGTGGGTCAGTTCTGTTGAGCTCATCTGTTTGCAAAATATGTCGGTCTCAGCGACGCCTCGTTCCAATCTGCGCATATTCGTTCCAGACGGATGCGCGATACATGCTTCCAAAAGACTACAACTTTTCGGAGGACGCCCTGGAGGCGTGGGTGGACGATTTAATCGCAGGTAAGATCGGTCCGGCGCGCATGTCAGAACCGATTCCCGAGGAGAACGAAGGACCTGTATACATTGTGGTGGGAGACTCGTGGGATGACATTGCACAGGATACAACCAAGGACGTGATGATAGCGCAGGTGGCTGAATTGTCCGGACCTTGTTACAGATTGAAACCGGTGTATGCTATGGTGGCCGCAGAGTTGAAGAAGGCTGGTGTGGAGCATGTGAAGTTCGCGACGATGGAGGCGACCGAGAATGGGGCTCCTCATGAGTACAAGGCGCGTGGATTCCCTTCCATTTACTTGTTCAAGGTTGGCGAGAAGCAGAAGGGTATTAATTTTAGTGGTGATCTCACGTCAAAGGGAATCATTGAATGGGTTCAAGTGCATACCTCCATCAAGTTCGAATTTGACACCTCCACTTTGGGAGAGGACCCGGAACCGGAAGAAGCAGAAGATGAGTTTGACAAAGACGATTATGGCAGTGATGATTGGGAAGATGACGACTTCTGATTACGAAGCTGATGAGGAATCGCGTTTGATGTGCGTGCAACGCCACGACGAAGACTTTGGGGGCAATCATCGCCTTAAGTTTTGTGCGTATGCACTGGATGCTCTTATGAATAGCATGCAGCTCATATCCATGAGGTTTGAAATGTTCTTAAGCAGAATGCGAATTACAGTTCGCAGACCCGCCCGAATAGAGACTCTTCAGGTCTACTCAGCAGTGATATAGATATCGCTTGTAAAATATTCGCGACGCTATTACCATTGTAGACAGGCTTTGCAAAAGCTTGCAAAGTTTCCGCAGGGTATCAGTCCTCGCATTCACTCCGCACGTCAAAATAACATAAGATCACTAATAAGTTGCACCACAAAGAACTGCGAAGTCCACTGCATCCATAAAGGGTGCTCAACTCATCGAACGACCGCTCCCCGTTATCCCTTTCAATCCCTCTACATCCTGACGGTGGTCACATTTTCGACTTAATAACGGAAAACGACCAGCACACCAGATCGCTCCAGCTCACCGCGCTCCTGCCCCGCCACGAATCCATCACTTTTATATCCAACCTCACCTTCGTCGCCCTCCAAACTAATGAAGTTACCAGGCCCCCTCCCTACAGATCGCCCTCTCCCACACCACCTTTTCTGTCCCAGCCTTCCCCGCCATTCTTCAATTCCTTTCTTCCCAACTTCCTAGTCCGCTCTTGTCGCTCGCTTTCGTCCCCGTCTTGGCGCCTCCTTCCTCCTCTGTGCATTCTTCCAATCTCATCAACCTCGCCTCCCGTCCATCCCGCGGACGAACACGTTTCGCGAAAATGACCGTAGGAACACAGAGGATTCCAAACCCGTACAAACCTTAACATCCTTCCCCTCCCCTGCCATTCCCTCCTCCGTATACTTCATATAAAGCTTTCCGTAAAAACTACCACCGAATACAGTACATCATTTGTACGGACATGCCCAAACAGGATGGATATACACTTAGTACGTGTACACGTAGTAGGCGGACTTGACTTGTCAGAACGTCCCTTACAGTACGGTCAGATACACATTTACGGAGCCGCTGCTTTTATCGATTTTATTGTTATTCGCGCTTTTGCATGTGTAGTCGATTTTAATCAGCGAATGATTGAAGACATGCTCTCAGATTGTCAGGAAGTACGTTATTCTTCCTCCTATGAAGGGTAGACTGCAAGCTTTACTCGGACATACGGTTTTAGCCCACAGCTGGAAGAGCTTGTGAGTCCGCTGGTAGTATTGCTCAACCCGCTCATATGTTTGTTAGAACTGGGGGTCTTCCTTTTATCGTGAGTTCTTCTGGAAGTACGTCATCTTCAGGGAGAGTCTTCAGGAAATGCTTGAAGAGATTGAAGAGTTATTCGGACGTGCACGTCCGCAGTAACCTTTGCTTTGCTTTTTAGGTGTGCATCGGCAGTTGAGCCTTCCTGTTACAGCAATTCTGTAGCATTGCTTCCGCTTTCAAAATACTGCTATGACTTGCTCAGCTGTGGCAAGAAGCGCGTCATACTCGGTTTCGATTGAGATTGACGACTTGGCACGATCGTCCTGACAACACAAAGCTGTGAGAAATGCAAAGGCGCACGACTTTCAAGTTACTATAGCTGAAGGTACAGGTCTTGAACGTGTGGTCAAGGGTAAGCTACAGGTATGGTGTACATGCTACCAAAGAAAGCAAATGCAGAGATGTCAACATGGCTTGGTCGGTTTACAAAGCGACTTGTTCTATGCAATGGCCGAGGTAGTGGCCGTGAATCGTAACGCTAGTGACCAGTATTTGTAGCAGGTGTGCATGACGTCGCTCTCTCCGGCGACGTGTGGAGATCGCGCTCTCTCCCTGTATTCAAAGCTGAAAGTGCATGTTTGAATTTCTTCATTGATGGTTGAAAGCAAGCCTTTGTCGATGTGGGGATGTGCACATAGCCATCTGTCTGCGGCCATCAGTTCTTGGCAGAACGGTGGCCTTCCAAGGGTAGTATTCTTGCCTCCAACCACGAGCTCCTATGTTAGGAGGCTAACGTGTAAAGGGTTATCCCATGCGGTTGTATCCTGGACTCAGTTGCATCCACAATGTCTTGCATCCATGAACGGCCGATTTTTTCTACACACCTGGGACGACGATACTCCAATTACGAAACTAAGCAGAGGGTCGGTCTACCCTCAGGCAACAACATAGCACAATTAACCTCTCGAGACCCGAGTGCGCACGTCTAACGCCATTGGAGACGGACAAGCGTTCTCAAATCATTGAGCACGAACAATCGACGGAGCGAAGCCTCATACAATTGTTTCTTTCGGCCGCTGCTGCTCAACCAGAGCCCTTCGATGGCACGGTACGCAGATGAAATTCGCCTTCGGGAGGGGCGCCATGCAACAGCGATGGAGTATAAAAAGCTGCACGGATGTCTTCGTTGCAGCTATTATCTAGTACGTCTCTGACCTCAAGCGTCGGATCCTAAGTTTAACGCACAGTTTGAGCCTGGAGCAATGAGTAAAAGCGAGGGCTACCGCTCCCTTTCTGAGCCGTGTGTGGCTCAAAGTGGGTCTGTCTCTTCGTTCGGCCACCAAGTAAAAATGTCGAAACGTACACTCTCGCGTATCGCTGCTGTTTTCGTTGTCATTGCAATGGCGACACTTGTGACGTTGCATGCGACTAGAAAAGACATCAATCGAGAATACCGGAACAGAGTTTCGTCGGTTGTTCCAGATACTGCGCTCAGCGGTAACGGGTGGGAATGGCTTCGAAGGGTCGCTTCTAATGTTGCGCACTCTGACTTCCATTCGCGTGCCGAGTTAACCCCTCTTGTGGTGGACACGGAGTCAGCCGAAGGATGCGTAGTGTTTCTGGCGACGATGTGCACTCTAATTCCATTTGCCGGATGTGAAGAGTGCAAGCAAATGATCGCAGATATGGGTGTAGCTCCGAGGAATGCAGAGTACGTCTTCACGGATGTATGTCGTTTCGTCTCTGAGTCATCGATCTGTGCGCACTTCGAGTCGCTTGGTGCATGCCATACCTGTAAGCTTCGCTATCCGGATGGCCCCCCTCCGCGGACGTCGCTCAAGTGAATACGCAGCCAGAGAGAAACTCGCTGCATCAGTACCGTTGAAGGGTGGCTGGCATTTTTTTGATGCGGCTTTCTATTCATCAGTGTTTGGGAGTAGTGGGGATTGCTTTGGTGATTAGGATAACACGGTGCGCGGGCAGTGATAGAGCTTGTTAAGGGCATCTCGTAGAAATGCGTAAAGGACTTGCCCTGGATAGTGGGAGGACATCGAGTCTCTACGGTCATCTGTCTAAACAGTGTTCTTTCATTGGCGTTAGATACGAGCTGTAGTGAAGCAGTGCAGGCGGTGAAAAGCGATAGTCATGGCCGTATGTTCACACCCGGAATCATATGCGCGACCGAATCAAGGCGGGAGATCGTTCTCGCGAGCAATGGGGGCATCACGATGACGGGCCGGCGTTGGCGCCTGTAAGGAGAGCGCGATGGTGTATAGCAGAGATAGGTAAGACGAGAAGCCTTCTACCCCACCGGCTCTCGTTCACATCGACCCCGCTGGGGGAGATGCCTTTTCAGGCAAGAGGGATCTCGCGATTGGGTAGCCGTGCAAAGCGTATTTCGAACGTCAAGTCACGACGTCGAAATTATCGATGCATTGTAGCAATCTGCCCTTCATAGCTACCTTCGGTGGCAAAAGCAATCAGTGAATTCTGCTTTCCCGATTTTAGAAAACTTCGTGATGCAGAGGGCAGAAAATGCGTCCTTGATACAGCAAAGCTGCTGATATATCAAATTTACATGTGAGCTTCGAACAACGGCAATTCTACTGCCCTCGATGGCCCCTCCAGCTTCCCGAGTTCCCTTTCTGGGACGAAACGACTTTCTTTGCTATCTAGACACTGCAGGTCGGAGATTCGCTTTTCTGTTTGACGTGGACAAGACAACTGCCGACACGCAGCAGCTTCAAGGTGGTACAGTTCGGGTGCGAGGGGGTATCATAAGTGCGTGCCATCTGCTTGTTGGAAAGGGGCATGGCGTTGGGTTTATCTCTGGCCGTGTTGAACATAGGCTTTTGGCTGCAACTGCAGGATTCTTTCCTATCGGGTCAAGACACGGCCGGGACCTCATCTTCTCCGATGGAAGTCGGATGCACGTTGGGCCGATAGTCAATGTCGAGCGTGAGAAGGAAATAGCTAGAGCGTTTGTGGCATCACGAAGGGATCTGATCTACTTTGAAGATAAGGAAAGCTTTGAAATTGGTTTTCAGAACGCAGAGCACGTCAAGGGGCAAGTTAACGCTTTTATGGAGAGCGTCGTACGGGATCGTCCTGATCTGACACTTCTGCCTCTCAAGATGGTTTATGAAGTTGTCGGAAAAGATGCTAACAAGGGTGAAGCCGTGAAGGCGTTTTTGCGGCACGACCCCATGTTTCGTGGCAAGTTGCCCGTCTACTTTGGCGATGACGTCGGTGACTACCCTGCTGGAAGGGCGGTCCAGGAGATGGGTGGGATTCTTGTGTGGGTTGGGGACTTGCGGAGTGCGACAGATGCACAAGCGGATGTCTACGTCTTGAATCCCGCTGCTGTGGAGAGGCTGCTTGTCACTTTTAACATGTGCGCGTGCTGATCTCAGCAACTTCCACTCATTCGTTTTCGAGTACTTGGGGATCTGATCCAACGCTCTTTTGCTACCATCGTGATTCGTCGTTCGCCGCGGATGAACTCTTGGATCTTGAACATGAAAGCTCGAAAGGTCCATTGCGTTTCTCCGGAATCTGATGTGACAGGGAACAAAGATATTTCTTGATGCAGAATCCATTTCTCAACCGATTCTCATGTGTTGCTGCAATCATAAGATGCATTTGTAGTGTCATTATAGCTTTGCGCAAGGCGTTCTGTGATACGGTTTCCCTTTCCGTCCTTGTCTCTGGATACAAGGGTACGACGCTACAGTCCAAGAACTTTGGCTTTCTGTCTCGAGATTCGGCGGGTTTGAGTGATTCGTCTCGTGGTCTCCGACATCGAAGTGCGTTTCCTTTCTGAGAGAGGCAAACAGTTCCGTGCACAGCGTGGTACTTAAATCATCAATGAGTGGGCTCCCATAAAGGGCCTCTGACATAGATATCATGATTGTATCTGTGTCTCATGTTGCGTGGGAAATAACTTTGGTCAAGTCCATCAAAGCTTGCAGAGCATGTCCCCGCAGCCGTCGTCGTACAATGGATCTGGATTTGCGTCAATCGCAGATAGAATAACGAATTGAATAGGGCCCGGCCGTGCGTATAGGTGACATGAAGTTGCGCGTTCGTGAAACAAGCGTGCATACGAGTTGCTTTGTGCCATTCATCTTGGGGCATTTTCGAGGCCGACGCGCCCTTTGTTCCAACATGTTTGTGCTCCTGCTTTATCAGATGCTCAGATCGGTCGGCCTCGATGTTTAACCCATAGGATTATCCACGGCAATGCTTCTCTCGGTTACATCGTTTTCGTATGAATCTGACCGCTGTGCAGTGGCAGCGTTGTGCAGTTGTGCACAGCACTTGTTGGATATGCTTGTCGGCACAACAACAACGTGGAATTTGAGACCGCTTCTCGTGCGCATTCGACGACCGCTGAAGAAGGCGTTCATCGCGGAGCTTTGCACACGAAGCTTGCCAGACTGCGTACGTTTGACAATGCGCAGGGTGTCGCGAGAGAGTGATGCACACGGCTATTTTAGCATGTGAGCACAAGCTGCCGTCACGAGAGTCGCCGGTCTTCTCTCGCGTCTAGAGAGGTAAGCGAAACGGATTCGCGATCGGGTGTCGCCGAAATACCAACGACCAACCGACACCCGACACGGGGATTTATGTTGCTACTTGTACATCGGCAGGATGAAAGAGCGGTGCTTGTTGCATTCGTAGGCCAAACAGCGGGTGCGTGGATACAGCTGAGGTCGGGACGGAGAGGAGAGACAGGGATTCTAAATGGAAGCACAGGCAAATGTAGTGGTTGTCTCCAACGCCAAGTAGTTTGAAGGAGGCTACTTTGGACGAAAGGGCATAGCTTGCTCAGCTGTAGCAAGAAGCGCCGTCATAATCGGTTTCGAAGGAGGTTGGCGACTCGGCACGATCGTGACGAGAGTTCAATGGTGTGAGAAGAACAAAGATACATCACTTCTGCGCAGCAGCTGAACGTACGGACTTTTGACGTGAGGGGGGCTGGTCGGGAGCAAGGTATGAATGACGCTGGGATGTGAAAATGAAGTTGGTCGTGTTGCGGACAGGGTTGCTTTTGTGCAGCAATGGCAAGAGCAGGAAATGTGATTGATAACAGCACTTCGAATAAAGTTAAGTTTGTGGCAGATGAGTATTGCGCTGCTCCCCGGAGTGTGAGTTTCTTTTTTGAGCTGAAGCAACAAGATCAACAATTCTGACTGGTGGTTGAAAACGCAGTGTCCAACCACAGTGGCGTTGCAAGGATTGTACTTTTGCGAGATAGTAGTGGAATGGCGATGACATGCAACCCTTTAAGATAGCCCAGGGGTATGAAAACATGTGGCGTGAAGAATTGTGATGCACATTAATGATGCACATTAATGATTTTGGAACGTCAATTGCGAGGAAGTGGTGCTCATGTACGCGTGGTCACGAGAGGGTTGGTCTGTTATTATTTCAGGTAACCACAACCGTTTACATGCGAAGAGCGGTGCGATGTTGCGAGAGTACCACACTCACGGTGCAAAAGAAGTGAAGTATGACGAGAGGCAGGTAACGGGTGGTGCTGTGTGCCACGGTTATCATGCAAATGAATGGGCTAGCGGGTAGCGCATAAATTGGAAAGGTCAATAGTGGTGTATGCACCCTGGACGTACTAGCGGGGAGAGGGTGGTGTCCTCATGACATGATGGTTGGGTGCTGTTGCAAATAATTGGCTGTCATAAATGCGGGAAGACGAGGAGCACACGAATTAGACAGCGTAAAAGCACCTTGATGTGAAGCGTCGACGTCAGCGAAAAAAGCAAGCTGAAGTTAGCATGCTCACCAACAACAATGGGGCAGCGGCGCAATACAGCCCACGAGCACGGGGAGCATTTTGTCCGGGAAGGTGAAGAGCGTACGACCAGTACACGACAGTTGTGTACCACTGGTACGGTGGGTGGCAGCAATTGGTGACGCTAGTGTTGGTGTTTTACTCGCGGAAAGGATGGCGTTTGAAGACTGGCTTGTTTGTGGGCAGTGGTGTGGTGATGTGCATGCACGGAAGGCCTTGTGGCACAGCGATGCAGCTTCAGCCGCGAGTTGGCAAGACGACGAAGAAAAGACTATGGTGTGTAAGTATTTTACAGCGCCGAGGCGGTTAAGCATGAAATAGCGACAGGGAACACATGTGACTTGACGTGTATCCAAGTTACCCAGCTATCCATGGCTAAGCAGTGGAATTTCAATGAGCATCGCCACCGCAACAAAGAGCGCGTCAACACACATCATAGCTGCCCGCCAGCAACGCATCGCTGTGGCACAGCACCGCTACCCGTGCAACACAACGATAGGTAGAGTTACCCAACGGTGCGGTTGGCAAGATGCGCAAGTATGTACCACCCGGTACAAACCAACGGCAACGCTGTGATAACCAAAAGCACTAGCTAGCTAGTAGGCCACAAGTCCGGCGTGAACCATGGCAGTGACCCCTATGACAGCGCACACATACACCACAAACGGCACACGCCCACGCGCTACCAACGGTACACCACGCCCAGTCCGCACGAAGCAAGAGAAAGCCGCTCTCCCAACTGACCTCGGTAAC
The DNA here is from genome assembly GCA_003194525.1 of Gracilariopsis chorda. Taxonomy (NCBI): domain Eukaryota; phylum Rhodophyta; class Florideophyceae; order Gracilariales; family Gracilariaceae; genus Gracilariopsis; species Gracilariopsis chorda. The sequence continues at coordinate 144,962 of NBIV01000183.1, forward strand.
ATTCGGCTACCATCGGTTACCGACCCAAACTTCTCCGTCACCTTCGCCCTCGCGAGATCCGATCCGAGTTCTTCTTCTTCTTCTTTATTGTGGACAACAGCTTTCTATTACTAAGCTGAAGGAGAGCTTTCAGTAAAAGCTTTCTCTTTTCAGAAAGGCGATCCGAGTTGCTCTTTCCTCTTTCCGCGCCGCGTCGCCCCTCCCGTCGCAGATAATATATCCCCGCCACCCGTCGCGCGGCACCATGACGATCTGTTTCACCACGTCTGTCACCCGTTCGTACTCCCCGCAACGCGCAGCCCCTCCCGCGTGCACGGCCCGCATATCGCCCCCCGCCGTCGCGCGCCCTACGCGTCTTGTCTTGCGCGCTTGCTTGCCGCCATGCAATGCTCCGCAGCACGTGCCGGATAGCTTGTTTGCACACCCTCTTGTACCCGATCCTTCTCTACCAGATCATCACGACGACATGCTCTTCGAAGCCGATCACGACGCCCCTTCCCCTCCACCACCACCAACCGGCGGCGGTACCAACGGCCACGGAGGCGACGAGCCTAACGACAACCCCGGTAACGACGCAGACTCCGATCCCAACCCGGAACAACTATCAACTCTACTCACCTCACTAAAACTAAGTCGCGATCAACTCAGCGCACAACTCTCCCAACTCCCCCCTAAAACGCTACTACAAACGCTACAAACGCTCCTGAACGGGCCGCTGTCAAGGCTATGGCCCGGCTGGCGCTACAGAACTCTAGCCGACATCTCCTTCCCATTCAAGGTGCGCATGGAGCTCACTGTGGGCCTCGGCCTCGCCGCGTCGGGCATGATTGCCGCCAGGGGAAAGCGAATCTGGAAAGAGCTTGACCTCGCCCTTTGTGACATTGCCGTAGGCGCCACGCTCAACTTTATGCTCGTTTACTTGCTGGCGCCCGTGGCTGGCGCCGCCGGCGGAGCAGGCTTTCTTGCGCGCTTGCCGTCCAACGCGTTCTCGGACGGACGGTATAACTTGTTTCTACGCAGTGCTTCTTTTTTGTACAAGGGCGTGGTATTCTCTGCTTGCGGCTTTGCAGGCAGTCTGGTTGGCACGACGCTTTCTCAGGGGCTGCTTTACCTGCGAACTTTGACGGCGTCGTCGCCTTCTTCTCCTCCTTCTTCCTCGTCTGCAAGCGGCGGGGGGAGGAGACTCGACCTGAGCTGCCAAACGTGCTGCAAAACTCGCTGGCGTGGGCGGGATTCATGTTTGTTAGCAGCAATCCGCGCTATCAAAGCGTGGCCGGACTGGAGCGCGTGCTGTTTGCAGTGGCGCCTGAGCGCGTAGCAAAGGTTGGCAGCGCGGCTTTGAGAACGATTAACAACGTTGGCGGAGGCGCGAACTGGGTGTGGTGGGCAAAGTTCATCGGGCTACAAACAAGCAGCCAGCCGCGCGCAACTGAGGGGGGGGAGGAACAAAGCGCGTGACGTGGGTGCGTGAGGGCGGGTGCGAGTTGCACAGCAATGCGGCTAATGAACTGGGGGCTTGCCCCCCTTTTTTTTTTAATTGTTAGTTGGCAGTGTAGCTGTACGTACGATTGCTCTCTTGTTCTGATTGATGCTATCGCAGACGGCAGCGAGGTGAACAGCCGGGGCGTGGATGCCTTCGAGCGCGCACTCGGTGCGGCGAAAGCTGTTTCCGCGGTGACCGGAGGCGAAAGCGCGTAGCGCAGTAGTGGTCCGGCTTGCCTCTCCGTAGCAAAAAGAAAGAGCTTCACAGTTTTCTTGACAGAATTAGTTGTTGTTGTTGTTGTTGGGGTGGTGGTAGGCGCTACAATTGTCGATGGGGAAGGCAGGCGCAATTGTGTTTGCTTCTGGTGTTGTTCCGTTTCACGTGCGAGACAGAGTACGGGTGTCGATGAGGAGGCCAGGCGCAATTGTGTTTGCTTCTGGTGTTGCTCCGTTTCACATGCGAGACAGATTACAGGTGCCGGTGGGGAGGCCAGGCACAATTGTGTTTGCTTCTGGTCTTCTTCTGCTTCACGTGCGAGAGAGAGGGATGAGAGCCCCATGCGTAGGCGTCGCGCACCGATACGGGCAGCGTCATGTTCGGAACGAGAGGCGGCGTCGCAGTGGGCGTTTCGGTCGGAGTGTAGCGTACGGGCTGGTTCGGCGTGGCCGGCGAGGAAGAATGTGACGACGACATTGCGAGGAAAAGATGACGGGGGAATGAAAGCGAGGTCAGGCTGGGCGAATTGAGTGGTTTGGGTGGGTGAGCGGGGACGGAGTGGAGAGAGGGGGCGGCGGGGGATGGCGGCTTAAGAAGGCACGGGAGCACGCGGGATGGTTGGGGGTGTTGGGGGTTGGGTATTATTCTGCCAGCGTGTTTTGCAGCAACTGCGCAGCACGTGTAAGTGAACGATGGCGTCGAGCAGCAGCAGCAGCAGCAGCAGCAGCAGCAGTAGCAGCAGCAGCAGTGTGTGTCTACAACAGCATGAGCACCTTCATGGATGTGTACAACATATAAGTTAACTTAGTTCCCCACGCACCACATGAACAATGTGCCGTTTTTCACCTTTCACCCACGCAGGCGCGCCACGTCAGCGCCTCGATCCTCGCGTGCCACCTCACACTCTTCCCCCAACCACGTGTACGGCGTCCTTCCAATTGAACGCGCATGCGCATCGTCACCCCATGCACCACACCCCCTACACCAACGTTCACCCCCCCCTCCTTGTCCGCTCCGCCCTCACCCACCCCCTCCCCCCCCAAACACACACACCCCCTCCCACCATGCAACCACTCATCCCCCTCCTCGGCGTCGCCCTCCTCACAGCGCTCTCCCAACACCCACGCCACAATGTCGCAGCGCTCCAAACAACTCCCGAAGCTTTCTCCACCATCCCCCTCCCCATCCATCTCTCCAACCCCCCCCCACCCACCCCCGCAACCTCCTCGCAACACAGCCTGTTCCTCGCGCACACCACCCCCCTCAACACGCTCATCTCCCACCTCGACGTGCGCTCAGGTCGCACCACGTGGACCTACGCCCTGCCCAACAACGTCTCCGTTCACGCCCTTACCACCCGCCACGACTCCCTCTTTCTGGCCGGCTCGCTGCGCGTCGCCCGCAATCGCACAGCCGTCTTCGCCTTCGCGCTCCACGCGCATCGCGGAACGCCGGTGTGGAACGCCCCGCTCATTCTGCACGCGCCCGGCGAAAACGTCGCCCTAGCAGCACACGCCACCTCCTGTCTCACGCGCTCCAAATGCCTCTTCCTCACCGGCCATTCCACCGCCAAGCTGTCCGCAACCAGCCTTCCACCCAACGCCTCCGCATCCTCCCGCTTCAACTCCGAGCAGCACGCGTTTATCGCCGTCGTCAACGCCCACACAGGCCATCCACTCCGTCTGCTTCACCCCACTCTGCCGCGCTTCTCACAGGGCGTTTCTCTCTCTTCTGCGCACCACACGCTTTACCTCGCCATCAACTCGTTCTCCGCGTCGCCTTCCGACGCGCCGCGCGCCTCCATTCTCGCCATAAACACTGCCAATCTGTCCTCCACCGTGCTCACAGACCACTCCACCCCGCGTCTCACACGCATTCACACGCTCGTTCCACACCCCATTTCAAACCTGTACGTCGTCGCATCCGTGCAGCAACAAAAGTCCAACTCGCAACGCTATGTGATGCGTTCTTATTCGCATGGCGCGCATAACACCCTCTCCACCAACTGGAACTTCAACATATCCACCGTGTCAACCGCGATGCATGACAACGTACCCGTCATCACACGATCCACAAACTCTCCGTTCATCTACCTCTCCTCTCTCAATACTTCACTGTACACTTCCAAAACACACCCGCCACTACTAACGCAATCTCTCTCCCTGCTTTCGCACAACGGCACTTCCCATATCACGTGGTACAAGACATTCCCACAATCCACGCAAGAACGAGTCACGCATCTTCATCTCACCCCTCAGCACACTCTCGTTTACGCCGGATCAATTCGCCTCAACAACAATACTCACGCCATGTACGGCACGTTCGGCTCTCGCCTCTTCGAAGAATCGCTGCTGCAGCAACAGCAACAACAACAAGCACTTGTGTCCAATCCAATCTCACATCACTCTTCGTCCTCCCAATCCATGGTGGCCAATTCTTCCAACGCGTCGTCTTCAGCGGCGCCGGTTGCGTTACTCGTCGTCGCCGCTTTGGCAGGTGCTGCTTGCGTTGTTAGTGCCGTTGCACTCTTTTTGTTCAGTAGACGTTCACCTCGCGCTAGAAATCGCATCGTCATCGATGAACGCACGCCGCTTACGTTACCGAGAGCCATCTCCGGCGGTCCGCCACTTCAAATGCCGCATCCACCCGGAGGAAGTTCGCTTCCCGTCTAAATGCTGATTCCGTTCTTATATTCCCCTTGTGGAGCGCACATCACGTGGAGCGTCAAGACCAACCTTTGTACCCGGTAAGTGAGTTGCGGTATCTATCTTGTTGCGACGCATACAGCTGGCTAGAGAGCATACCTTCGTAAGTTCGTCCATGCCCCAGGCGCTGTTTGTAAACGCTTTTTCAAAACAGCTGTACCTTCTTGGTGCCTTTTGGTTCCGTTTACCAAGGGAACCACTTGTCAACACACCCTTCGCAGAGTGCACGCGCCGCCTCCGCCTTGCGTCCTCCTCCCACGTCACACAGCGCTTCCCGCCACCACCTCACAGGTATCTACACGCAGTTTCGGCTTCCACAAGAACTCATGAAAAAGAGATGAGATAGCTGCTAGACACGTGCGCACGTGCCGCTGTTTAAAAAACCGAATCGTCGCAACGCAAGGAGCGCAACAATCAAATCGGCCCGTTTCAAAAGTTTGAAATTGCAAACAAGTCGAACAATACGCCTCCCCCCCACGTCGCCATCCGCATCACACGCCGCACGCACGCCCGCACACGTTCCTCAACCCACCGTATTATCGCGTAATCTCTCATCGCTTATATCTATCACCAGTCTCGACCCGCTCGCCCATCGCTACGTCACGGCTTCCCCCTCCCCGCCCCGCACGCAAGCAAAGGAGTCTCAAGTGTTTTCACTCGGCTTATCCCCGCAAACTCCTCTCTATGAGCGGCGACTCCCTGTTCCTGCTCCATATTTGAAAATTTCCGCCCAGCTCCCCTCCTTTCAAAACACAAAAGTTTTGTTTCGCTCGTCATGGCCACACTCCCGCGTCACAAGCCCGCCCTTCCGCAACAGTGGGCCGATGAAATGGCATTAGCAACCTCCGCGACTTCTCCACTCCCATCGAATCTACCGCCCCCACCAGCAACAACGCCCGCCGAAACGCTCGGAGGACCGCTCTTCGATACCCAACTGGACGGCTTTCTCGATCGATTTCAACAAGAAATCGTGGTCGCACGCGCCTTGAAGGACGATCTGGATCAGCTCACGAACAGAGACGACACCGACGCCGTCTACCACTCTAAGAAGCAGCTCTTCAAACTGAAGATGCATCACATTCGATCTCTGTTCTCCACCGAGGGCGAGCAATTTGTGAAGAGCCTGGAACGAAGAAATCCAAAGCTCACCATGGCCGCTTGCGGTGAAAACACCATCGAACTTGCGCAGGGCATTGAACGGCTTGAAACCGCCGTCAAGGAGGAGGAAACCAAACGCACCGCCTCCAAACCTACCGCTACCAATGCTACCGCTGTGACTGTTTCTACCCCCTCCGCTCCTCGCGCCCCTCTGTCCTTTCAAAAGGCCTCTGACATCACCGTAATCACTCCGCTGTCATCCCCGGATAGAGAGACTTCCACCGTCGTAACTCCGCATCCTCCTTCTGCCGTTGGACACACCTTGAACAACCTCAACTCGGACGAGACGTTGCAGCTCATGCAAAGCGACATCCAGGCGCTCAAACTTGAGTTAATGCGACTGCAGCGAACGAAGGCACATGCAACCAGTGCACTGCCACCACCATACGTCCCCAAATCAATGACATCCCCCTCTGACAACCAGAGCTTCACCCTCTCAACCGTCTCGGCAGAAGTCAAATCTACCGCTCCTCCAATTCCGGCCTCCATTCTGGCCAATAATAACGTCAGTGTGGTTCGTGTCACAGGTCGTTCTACCGCTCCGAACTATGTCTCCCATCTGGAACAAATGAAGTCAAGATTGGAGGCACTCGAGAAGAAACCGCTTTCCAGACGCACCAAGTCCGCCGCCAGACTCGGCCGAACCCAGACCATGGGCTCCATGTACGAGCCTGTGAGCGCGGACGAAAACCATAATCCGAACGTCTCGGCAATGGTCACACCGCCACGGGCTTCGCGGCGCATGAAACATCGCTCCGTTTCGTCGGCATCCCCTCTGGCCAACAAGGCGGTTGTTACCCCTCCTCCTACCGAGCACTTCCGTATCGAACGGTCTTCACACTCGACACCTTCGCCGGTGCGCCCGGGCGCGGACAAAAGTTCCACCAGCCCGGCAAGACTGTACTTCGATGCCCCAGAGGATCTTCTCACGCGCCCTCAATCCCATGCTGCTGCTCGAGATATCCAACGTTACAGTCTGAAGGTTTCGCGTCGTCTGGGACCGGCAGAACCGGTCTTGATCGCCGAACCGCGTGCAAAATCTGCCGTAACCGTTTCACCGAACAGACGGCGAGGGGTGATGCAAGAAGGAGGCATGTCAGTCGGCAACGCTGTGAGCGATGCAGGAGGTGCCTTAGGGCCGCCGTCCACGATTGATACAACTGGGAGCGGCGGAAGAGTTGTGGAAGAAATCGAGGGCGATATGTGGGTGAGAAAAGGGGTTGTGTGGAAACGGTGGAGAAGACGCTACGCCAGCATTGTATCTCATCAGTTTTTCGGAAAGGTCATGTGTCTGTTCAGTTATGACTCTGGTGGCGGTGTGATCAGTACGAGAAGTCAAATTGTGGTGTTGCATAACTCGCTTTGCAAGGCGTTGAAGGAGAAGCTGGAGATTGGTGGGCAAGAACGCTTCATGTTTGTGTTGAGGACGCAGTCAAAGGAGTATTTCTTCGCGGCAGAAACAGACGAAATCCGAAGAAATTGGATAAAGGAGTTGAAGGACGCGGCTAGGAAGGATACTGGACGATTGCTACACTCGAACAAAGGACGTTCCATGGCGTTTCGACGACGTACTTGAACAGGTATGCAGGTTGAGATTCTGTTGGTTTTTCTATGGAAGGCGGTGTTGTTCGTTACCCGTTTTGTGTGGTGTAAGTTTGTTTAGCGTGGTGGTTTTTAGGGGTTGTTGATCTCCTGATTGGCTCTTTTTAGGGGATATGAGGTGTAGACTGGGCTTTGTGGAAGTTGGTGCAACGACGGGAATAGCGGATGCTTTTCTTGCTGAGTTGTCATTCAAATGTGGAAACGGCAAACAATTGATCTCCTAGTACGGTGGTTAGACTGAGCCTGGGTACCTCTGATAATATCGCAAACATCAAAGAAGAGTAAATCGACGCAAACCGCAAAAGAAACAACAAATACACGCGAAACGTGGGTGGATTGGCTTGTGAATGCTATGAGTGTTTTAGAAATGATAAGAGAAGCACATCGCAACTGTAAGAAAACTGAAACCCAAGCTCGTCACACTCCATGTGCAATAAGCAAGCGTTGAGGAAGCTCAGGTACTTTAAAAACGACGGAGAGTGCAATGTTTACAGACAAGAGCGAAAAGCTACAACTGATCCGGATTGGTAAACGGTAACAAAGGCAATACCAGCAACGCTAGAATGATAAAGCCCGCCGCAGCCGCAATCAAAGCAGTCTTGCTCAATTGCGGACGAGTATCCTCCTGTTCAGCAGGTTCAACAGCCCATACGTTGCTTCTTCCATCCACGTCTCGATAGACGCCTAACATGGAACGTGGGGCATCGTCATCAGGCTTCTTGGCACTATCAGCTGCGGAATCTTCGCGAAGTGACTTGAGAATATCAGCAGCGGAGGTGGTTTGAGCTTCAGATGTTGCGGGTGCTTCTAGTTGTTCTGGTTGTTGAGGCAGTTCAGCTTCGGAAGCTTGTTCTGTGCTTGCGTTCTTGTCTTGTTCTGCGCTTGTCATTTGCAGAGGGAAAGCTGATGCGCGGCGACGTGCAGTTGTGAAAGCCCTTGTTGAGGTTCGTAACGATGTGCGTGCGGGCATCACTCGTGGGTGGAGCAGCGGTGTGGCGACGGAGAACGCCATTGTATTCGACAAGGAAGCCATTTCGCGCGGGAAGAATTGAGAAGAGCTTTGCGGCGGGGAAGAAGCTCGCAAGGGTTGAGGAAGACTGGAGGAGCCGCCTGGGGTCGGAAGTAGGTACATATAGCTGCTGGAGGTGGGGTGGTGGGGAGCAGGAGGAAGGCGGAGTGGGCAGCGCCTGCCGCTCTGCCACTGGCATCGGAAGCTACGGAGCGTACACGCGCCACTTGGCGTATTGCGGCTGGTCGATCTCAGATCAAATTTCTAGCGCATGGCTTGTTTGCTTCATATATTAAAATGTGGAGCCAACTCCATGTGCAACCGTAGCCTCCCTAGCTCAGTCGGTAGAGCGACAGACTCTTAATCTGTTGGTCGCGGGTTCGAGCCCCGCGGGAGGTGCTGCCTGCGATTTTGCATAAGTAGTTGTTTTCGTACTTTACACGACCTCGACGATCTCGGCGACCACGGAGACCAGTCTTTTGTCAAGGAGATCGCTCAAGACTTCCCTTTCGGGGATTCCCACCTTCCCGTGTTTCTCCCCGGTGTCTCCTCTGCAAACCTCCTTCCGGTCTTAGTCGTCCCACAGGACGCCTCATCATTAATCCCTTGACCCATGTAGAAAACATATATATCCTTTCTGGATCCTATTCCACTCCGTTCCCAATGCCACCAACGATCGCCGCATCGCAATGTCCACTTTTCATACTCCCCCAATGCACAGCCCAAGCCCCCATCACAAATCTCCCCGTCCCGCTAAACTTAGGCACGAACAAACTTGACCCACCACTCATCCTAGCCCCTATGGCCGGTGTAACAAACGCCCCCTTCCGCGCTCTCTGTAGAACACACGGTGCGCAACTCACTGTATCGGAAATGCTTCACGCTTCTCTTTTCGTTCAAGACCGTATTCGCCCCAGGTTTTATCCCTCTGAATTCCGCTCTGTTCAACTGTACGGCACCGATGCAAAACAGCTCTCTATCGCTACAAGACGCCTACTGGAAGAATACAATGTCGGTCATGTCGATCTCAATTTTGGATGCCCGGCTCCAAAAGTTCTTCGTCGAGGCGGAGGTGCCGCTTTGTTAGCTGACATCTCTAACGTTGAACGAGTTGTAAGTGCTGTCGTTGCTGTCGCAGATCGCTTTCAAGTTCCGGTCACCGCGAAAATGAGGCTCGGTTTCAATGGCAAACTCACCTATATCAGAGCCGCATCCGCCATGCAGCGGTGTGGAATCTCCGCTATCACACTACACTCCCGTACCGCTGAAGAGCTTTACGACCGTGGTGTAGCCAAACAGGGTTGGTATCACATTGCGAATCTGGTGCAACAAATGCAAGTCCCGGTTTTTGGTAACGGCGATGTTTTCTGTGCTCAGGATTGTCTGGATTTGTTGCGGGTTACTGGCGCGGCTGGCGTTGTTGTTGGACGGGGCTGCTTGGGTCGCCCTTGGCTTTTTGCGGACCTTTTTCAAGCTATGCGAAACGGAAAGGTGCAACTCACTGTGCCGCCATTTGAACATGTCAGACAGCTTTTGTTTGAACACGTGCGGGAGAGCGTGGAGTGGATCACGTTGGATGGCGTTCATGAGGTACGCGCTTTACGATCGTTGCGGAAATGGTACGCTTGGTATTTGCAGGGATACGTCGGTATTGATGACGGGGTGGTTGCTGCTATGTGTCGCGTTGATTCCTTGCGTGAGTTGGAAGAAATCTTGTGGAGTGTTGATGCGTATGCGGTTGATGCGGATCGGGATCTGGTTGTGGCGGAACGGGGGAAACTTGGACGTGAGTGACTACTTTGATTGCTCCTTGTAACTGTATGGAATGGCTCCACTACAATGTTAGCTCGCCTGATATTGCTCAAAATAGCAAAGAGGGACGCATTGCTGATTGGAACCGCATCTTTCACAGACTTTGCAATTGCCACAAGGGACAAACATGGATATTATCGTGGATGACTTCATCCATGAAGGTTGCATATTTTGTACAGATCAGTGTCCCTAACCCAGCTATCGCTGACTCTCCAGACCGGAACTAACTTTTGAACTCATTACACAACTCATATACCTATGCTCCGAACATAGATGAGAGTTGCAACTGTCGACTCAAGTTCTGCATTCTGAATTCATGCTGCGCTGCTACACGGAAAATCTTCGCCCAATACCATGGATCACAGTTGCAGATACGCAGCTCTCAATCTGCTCCTGTCGACGCCCACCTGCGCCTCCAGGTTTCCTACCATCACCTACCGTCAACCGGAATATCAGAAATAGGTCGTTCTTTGTTTCCTAAGTACTGATGCCTTTGCGCTCAAGTACTTTGAATCGGGGCATACGAGCCACGTCAAGGAACGCACAATCGTTCTCAAAAAGGTCAGCGCGTAGCAACCGCACAGGTCGTTCAAAGAATACAAGCAAGAAAAGGTCAGGAGTTGTTGAAGGTAAGAGGGGTGCATGACGATTGTGCAAAATGGCCAGAAGGTCGCGCAGTGCATTTACGAAATGTTAACCTCTCAAACTACAAGGTACTCGTTTGCCCATGGATGCCAAAACCTGGTCGTCTTCAGCGTCGACGTGGCCTATAATTCTCGCATCATTCGTGGTTCTAAACCCCCAAGTCTGTGGAGATGTGTTCTTAGGTGCACTCGAGATCACTGGATGTTATGACGCATTGTGTTCGGGCAAAATCATTCATTCTTCTACTCTTGTAAACCCTCAGCATCGGTCAGCCTGCCGGTGGCGGAAAGTCGTGAAAGGGCCCCCCTCTAACTGCACGTACGCAGTCGGTCACGAGCCTGTTGTCAGAAGAATGCAACAAAGTGGTTGTAGTTTACGGGGAAGACGTGCCAAACCGTCGATGACCGTGTTTCAGTTCAACCCTACCAGCGCCAGCGCGCATCTTTGTACGGACTACATCGCGCAGTTAGACCTGTACAGACCAGTGTTTTGCACAAGTAGGGCCCGTTTTGTTTCTAATCGATAATCAAATACGTAGCTCTAAAAACTTCACCCATTCCGAGGCTCTCGTATCAAATATACTTCTGCAGACCTAAGCGGTCGTTCGTTCCTAATCGATAACTGGGTGGCTTTGAAGACTTCATTTCCATACTTTTTCATCGACGTCATCGGACACGGTAACTAGGTACATTGTGTTGCTTAGAACTATACATTCATCACTTTCGTCACCTATTATTTATTTCTTACTTGAAGACCTTAGCGAGCTCACTACGTTCGTTCAAGGACTTATGCTATACGCTACGCTAGTTTCTAAGACAACTAAAGGCACAGTTGCACACAATAATTTGACAACAACATTTGACTGTAGTACGAAGCTAAGATATTTAGAAAACCGCACGAAGCATCAGCAAGCGCCTCTATTTCACCAACTCTTTATCTGATTGTACGATACCTCTTTTCCCTGGCAAGACATTGCCCTGCAGAGCGGAGTACCACTATCTGCAAGGTACAAGTGTTCAGACGTAGGTTTATGTTATATACGGTACATATCAGATGAAATAAAACAATGACGACAAGAAGAATACCATAAATTTGTACGATAAGTGTTCCACCAAGCTTAATACACAAATGCATTCCAATGAGGAAGACGTGTCTTGCTGGAAGTAGGCGTGTTCATGGAAGAGTTATGAGTAAGTAAAAGGCTTCTACCAAGTGTAGGGGGATTTAAGTTTCCTGCAAAGTATTGTAGGCAGAACAAGCATGAGCTTTACAACAAACCCTAGTATAGTGTTGGCAATGGAGTTGATTCTTTTTGCCACGCAGGGGGCATTGAGGCTTGGATATGAGTGGATTGCTTCTTCTGGGTTACGCAGAATGAAATGAATGATTTTAATCGGTATCAAAATATGTGCACTCGAAATAGCCTACGTGTTGCTACAGAGTTCAGCACTGGGTGCCCTATTAAAAGGGTGAGGTAAGGTGTCGGCACAAGTCAGCTGCCTCTGCGTGCTCTATTGCGTGTCAGCTCTCCTCCAAAAGTGCGGGAGGAGATTTGTCTAGCTATCAATCTAAAACTAATGATCATTATACAATACAGCGGTCATACACGTTCCTTCCCGAAAGTTTTCGGGTAGGAGAGTTCACCAATACTATCAAAAACCCTTTTTCTGATGTTCTATTGCGAACTTCGTCGCAAATCGCTTCGCTTCGTCCCACAGCGAATTGCTATGTAAGAAATTGTTGTTGCACTATTGCAACCTTCTTCTTATTGCCATTCTCGTCAATTCTAATGTGCATGTGCAGATTCAATGCAGATATTGTAAAACATTGTGTTCAGTAGGATAATCATAAAATGATTTTGTTAATGTGCCACCGGCGTCGAAGAAATCTCTAGTAGGTTGCCACTGCGCGTCATGAGTTGGTGTTCCTTGCAGCATGGCTAACCATTGATAGCGACGACCCTGTCGTCGGTGCACTAATATTTTTTCGTACCACGTACAGTGGACTCTTTCTGATAACTTCCACTGGCATCGCAGTCTTCCTCATAGGTCGTCTTATTTAGTCCGGGTGAGTAACATACGGCTTTGTAAATGATAGATGTACGACATAATGGATTCTGATATGGCTAGGCAAGTTCAAACGAACTGTTTTCTTTCCAACCATATTTGAAATAGTGAATGGTTCAGTTCTCCATTCTGAGAACTTTTCTCGTGGCCAAAACTTGCTATGAGCATCTGCAAATAGCTTACGAGATATCAATACTTGGTCACGTACCTTATACGACGTGACGGTAATATGCACCGAAGATTCTGCGCTTTGCTTGAACTTGGCGAGAGCCAAGGGTGTAAAGGAATGAATAACTTTAAGAGGGGTCTTAGAATTCTAGCCCATTTCCACTTCAAATGGTTACATTCGAAGGTCATCCGATTTTGCTTAATTGTAAGCAAACCCAGCTGCTAGGAGTAGCAAGTCCCAAATGTCTTTTTGGAAAGAACAGAAGCACCAAATGCCGTTTTCGACCATACGGTTCATCACTTCTGATGCTCCATCCGTTTGCTGATGCCGCGACGAAGACATTCGTAGATCGATTCCACAAAACGTCATGAGCGTCTTCCAGAATAACGAAGTAAAGCGAGAGTGGTAGTCAAAGTTCACAGCATTGGGGATATCGTGATGGGAAAATATGTGCTTAAGAAAATCTCTGGCAACAGCGAGTTCATCTTTGTTCTTATGCGAGGGTGTAGAATGGACTCGTGTAGAAAGACGGTCTACCCATGTTGAAATGCAGTTGCAGCCCCTTTTTGTCTTTGTTAAGTTCACAATAAAATCTGTTGAAAGTAGACACCATCTGCCTGTAGGGTCTGGTAAAGGCGTAGGGTCATTGAGCATTTGACTGTGATGATCGTTCTTTTTTTGCTGACAGATCTGACATTCTTCATTATACTTTTGGGCATCACAAGTCTTGTGTTGCCAGTGAAGTCCGACGAGACGAGAATGCGTCTTGTTGAAACCGAATTGAACAGCGGTTTTTAAATCATGTGCCAGTTCTAGAACCGTTCTTCTAGCTTTTCTTAGGCTGCAAAGCCTATTCTTGTAAAGCAGCTTCCAACCATCACGCCGGAACTGGTATTAATATCTTGATCTTCTTTCGTTTCTTCGGAGTACTTGGTAGGCTACCCTGTAGCACGGACATGATAGGCCCGAAGAGCTGGTCTTCAGCGTACTTCCTCACAAGATTTTCAACTTCATCAATGTGGAAAGCATCCATCTCCACATTTGCAACGGATATCGGGGGATACGAGAAAGTGCATCCCCCAGTACATGAATCCATGCTGGTTTGAGAGATACCTCCCGAATATTATAGGAAGATAACAACTCAAGCCACCGTGCTTCATGGCGATTCACCGTTTTCTTCGTAAGGAAGTTCTTCACCACCTGATTATCTGTGAGTATGTCGTATATGGAGCCCTCTAGGTAGCAATGAAACCACTGCAATGCGGTAATAAGTCCAAGCTATTCTCTCTCGATCGTTGTATAGTTGCATTGTGCCGGTGTTAGCTTCTTGGACATATACGCGACCACTCTGTCGTGGTTATTGTCATCTAACTGAGAGAGAATGGACCGAGCAGCAGTCTTCGAAGCATCAACATGAATCCGGAATGCCTTTGACCAATCAGGAGGTTGAAGTATTGGTGCCGTAGTTAAGGCATATTTCAAGTCCGCGAATGCCACGTCACAGCTCTCATTCCAATTCTTACTTCCTCTATGTTTCTCTGTGAGGCTAGAGAGCGGAGCTGCCCGGCTTGAAAAGTCCTTCATAAATCTGCGAAAAAACTGAACAGGTCCCAGAAAGCTGCGCAATTCCGTGAGAGATTGAAGAGCGGGCCAATTCTTCACAACTTCTACTTTGGATGGGTTGGCACGCAGCCCATCACGTCCCACTACAAGCCCCAAAAATTCTGTCTCGGTTGCCATAAGCTCACATTTCTTCGGAGATACATAAAGCTTGTGATCATGCAGGCGCTTAAGCACTAGTTTTATATGCGACAAGTGTTCTTCCTTGGTTCTGCTATAGATAAGCAGATCTTCTCCATAGATTGCACGAAAAACGTCAATTTATTCATGCATGACACGGTTCATCAGTGTTTGAAAGGTAGCAGGCGCGTTACATAAACCCATGGGCATCACCAGATACTCGAACTGGTCGTACTTTGTGTTGAAGGCTGTCTTCTCCAAATCCTCAGGGCGCATACGTACTTGATGGAACCCTGTTTTGAGACCGAGCTTGGAAAAGAATCTAGCTTTTCCAAGGCGATCAAACATTTCGTCGCAACGAGTAATTGGTGAGTTGTTTCGCTTTTTGATGCGATTCAATGCTCGATAATCTACAACATCTCACAATGGTCGTCCAGGTTCCTTCACAAAGAACAGCGGAGAGCTGTACGCAGATTTGCTTCGACGAATTTGCCAATTCTCAAAAGTTTCTCTACATATTCTTTCGCAGCCACAAGCTCAGCTGGCGAAAGCTGGTACAACGGAGATTGGGGAGGCTTTTGCCCCGTTCTCTGTACTGATGCAATGATCAATGCCCCTTTGGGGTCAGAGTTCGTCCGGAAGCTCGTCTTGAAACACGTCCTTATGCTCTTCAAGAATATCTTGGACGTCCTTGTCTTCTGAATTTAGAATAGATGTTCTTCCATCTCCTACACATCCCGTCGCTGAATGGATACTAACAAGAGCAACATGGTACACCAACGTTCCCGCCTTTGGATTGCGTAGCATCTTTCGGAAACCCTTGACTCCCAGGTTACATATTCTGATACTTGTCTTCCTTTCAACCCGCATCGCATGGAGAACGTGCTATAAAACCTTCACCGTACGTTGCTCGTAGTCCGTGTCTGGGCTACAATCTTCATGCCAGGGCATGCCCAGTAGAACATCGTAGTGGCAGTCTGCCTCAATCCACCTTGAAGTATAAGAAGAATTCCCCATGCGCAATGTTTCATAAGCCTTTCTCAGATCCAATCTCTTGTGACCGCTCCTTAGAATTTGAAATATCTACGAGGTTGGCTCTCATTTAAAGGTCTCTCTATGTCGAGAGAAAACATTTCTAGAGATAACGTTGATATTGCATCCGTCGTCTTTTAGAACGCGGATTGGCACGTCTCCGAGTGCTCCATTTAAAACTAGAAGATGAACACAACATACATCATCATTTCCCGAAACCGTTCGGTTCTGCAACGGCAGGTCATAACATTTCGCAATTCCTTTTAACGTGCACTTCTTTTTTCTATAAGTACCATCTAGTTTTCCGAGCTATCCGATTCTACGTTCTCGTTGTCACGCTGGATGTAGATATTAGCGACATTTGCTGACCGGCCTGCTGCGTTCTGGCGATGTTTCCAAGGGCAGCATCCAGGCTTGTGGCACACAAAGCACGCATTGTTCTTAATATCATTAAGACGCTATTTCGAGCTAAAACTTCTGACGCCCTTCCGAGTTCCCAATCTTCATCGCATCAGTCTTGGAAAATGTAGAGCTTTCGATGGAAACATTATCTACAGGGTAGCTTCCATTAAATGCAGCTTCAACCCTCATCACAATCTTTTTAGCTTCATTAAACTCGAAACAGTTAGACTTTCATACTTCAAAGTGATTTTTTGGCTTTAAACCATTCACAAACCTGTCCCACCTCTCCCCTGCACTGATATCTGAAATTGTTAATACTAAGTTCCTGAACTCTGACAAATAAGCGGCCACAGTTGTAATCTGCTTGCATAAACGTAACTTATCACTTGCTCGACGCTCTTGGTTTTCCGGAACAAAATCCTTCCGAACTACAGCAGTAAATGTATCCCATGTTGTTGGCGATTCATCATGTTGCAGAAGTGTATACCACCATATTGCCGCAGTACCAGTTAGCAAATTGCATGCAAAAGAAATCTTCTTTTCATCACCCAAGGCCACATTGTCGTTAGAAACTTGCACTGGCTTAAAGTACTTTTCAACTTGGTAAATCCATGTATTAACTACAAAAATATCCCTTTCAGCAGAAAATGACTCCGGTTTATTTGGTTTGAGGTTGATCGTCACATACGATTTTTCTGGCGCAGGGGTGCTGTCAAAAGCTTCCATCACTCATCTGTAGAAACCTTTTCCTTGTGGAGCGATGCTACAACTTTAGCAACTTTTAACCTGATTGTACGATACCTCTTTTCCCGGGACGAGAAATCGCGCTGCACAGCCCTATCTAAAGGGGTGAGGTCGATTATTGGCACAATTCAGCTGCTTTTTCGTGCTCTATTGCGTTTCAGCTCTCCCCCAAAAGCGCGTGAGGGCTGTTTTGTACCTGTGACTCTAAGAAGAATGATCATTGTACAATACAGCGTTCATAAATGTCCTTAGGTTCCGGGTAGGAGAGTTCACCAAATATATCAGAAACCCTCTTTCTGATGTGCTATTGCGAACTTCGTCTTCACTAACTCCACTCTCTGCCATATCGAACTTAAAACGGGGTGCTTTGTGAGATATTGTTGTTGTATCTATCCATCAATGAACTTGAACCATTTTCCATGCCCCTTCCCCGAACCCATGCACCTCCTTTCCACATCCAGAATTCCAACCCTATCCATGGCTACACTTCTACACATAGACTGGTCTCGACCGTAGATTTACTACTACTAGAACTTCCAGATTTCACGAAACATAACTTCTTACAAATTCCAGTTCCATGGTGGACTCATGACGTGACTTCCAGATTCTCCAAACCTCCAGCCCAATTTGGCAACGGTATGTTGAAATGCGATAGTTCATTGGTAGTGGCCGCCTCAAACCTGTTGTTTTGCTGTGCGGTTATGGCATTCAGATTACTTTATAGCCTTTCGGGATTATTATATAATTTGAAACTTTTGTCACTCTGCCAACGGCCTCTGTACTTGATATCCTGATCGCTGAGCCTGCCAAATAGCTTATCCTTTGTTGTGTCACGAAACTGCAACATGTGCAGCGTGACTTCAAAAGGCAACGCCAATTGGTCAGCAGAGCGTCACAGCATCGCCCGGAGCCGGCTGGGAGCGTACGGGAAAAGAACTTTATCCGCAAGAATTTCTTGACCCTCCACTCGGTTTTTAAGAGCTTTGCGACAAGATACAGTCGGGTAGTCACCATTTCGTTCCACCCTCTCTTTCCTATAATGATATTCATCGTTGCATAATTTGAACTTTGGCTTGAGAAATCCAAAAATATGACATCACCCACTTTTACCTGTAATAAGTTTTCTAGTCTTAGGTACCGTTCGAAAACGAACTGCAAATTAATTACAACATCTTTTTGGCCATGGCTGACCATTTCATATGCCATTGCGTACACCATTATTACAGGGCACACTCCATGGTGTGAAATAGGTCTGCTCACATTCTATCCACGAAAACTTAGCTCATAAAGCGTCAGTTTCCGTTGCAAATACAGCACATAGAACTCCAAAGCAGCCTTCGCCTGAGCTGCTTCCGACGACTTCAAATAATGATTCTCGTTATAGCAGTACACAAAATACCGTGTGAACAACCGATTGGTGTCTCCAGCAGTGCGAAACAGCCGTTCTGACTCGCTCCAGGTTTCCAACCTCGTCAAGAACTGTTGCAAGTGTTTGTTGTAAATTTGCAGAGTGGACGACTATACTCATTTGTGGGCAGGCTCATACAGCACGCACAGGCCCGTCAGCTGGCATCGCTTGGGATATAAAAACAATCTAAGTACAAATTGCCCCCAAGTAGTACTGCTGCTGCACGCCGACACACTGGATGAAAGCTCGGCACGCTTCTACGAACTTTACGGAAAGAACCAATTGCAGCCTCTATATCGAGGAAACCAATCATTTGCGTGTCATAAGTTTTCTCTTTTCGTAACAGCTGTCGCAGTACAAGAAGCAGGGCTTCGCTTTCAAGAAGATGAGTTGGTATTCTTTCACGCCAGCGATGCCTGCCAGCGAGTTTCAGTATTTGATTGGAGACCCACTGCCATTGGCGTTCCGCTGATTGACAAAGCAGTTGAAGCGCCTCTTCGCACGGACTATATACCACTCTTCTACCCCAAATGCTTGCATCCGTAAAAAAGGCGTGGACGCAAAAGAGTGGGGCGATGCACGTTCGTAGCGCCCCAGAAATCTCTACAAGAAGAGGGAGTTGCTGCCTTGCAACCTTGGTAGGCTGAACTATACAAGGGCCAGAGTGGCTCAATTTATACACTCTTTACAAAAACGAGAAGAGGGGTCGACGCAAGAGAAGAAACCACGCCTCTTAACCAAAGAGAAATTGCAGCTCGAGAGCTTTCCAGCATCTTCGCTTCAAGAAGCTTACCGTCCGCGATATAAGATGTCGCGGCTTTTCCGCTTTCGGCAAGAGTAACACATTTTTGTGAATTTCGATTCCCAAAACCTCGGTGCAGGAGATTATCCCTGGCCACGAAACTTTTCGTGGTTGAGCCTGCACTGGATATCGCTCGGATTTCCGTCTAGCGTCTTTTAGAACATTGTTTCAACTTCCATATGAGTGCCAAGGGAGAAGTAATCCTCAAAAAAGGCCCATATCTTTTATCTGAGACGCCGACAGCTCCAGTTATCCAGTTCTCCAACGATATATCGGCAGGCTCAAGCATTTCCCAGTGAACGGCTTGTGCAACGAACACAGAGTGTGACTTTATCATAGGTATGGACCGCATAACAGGGTATAACTGCAAAGTCACGCTGGGTTATCCTGGTGTAGCCCGACATAAGGGCTCATCATCTTCGTAATTTTCATCCGATGAAACTGATTGTCCATATCCGATTTCCCAACGAATAGTTTCTGCGTAGAGGGCATCCACAAACGCGCCAGGTGACCAGAATTAGGTATAATAATCTCAGCAGGCACTACAAAAACTCTATTCGCATTACGTGCGTCAATGATCAACCTCTGGCTTCCTTTTTCACTCTTCGGCACTGCAAGAACTCCATTAATAACCTTCGGTTGTTCTTTAGTCAGCCCAGTGAGTTCGGCCTTTCATAGCTTTTCGACAAACGTTCCATTATCTTCATTTCCAACACTGCAGGAAGCAGTTTCCATAAACTCGCGCTCGCAGGCGGGCCTTATTATCGCAAGTTCTACAGTATAGGTTCCGTGGATTTGTCTCATTAACAGTGCAAGAATATCAGCCGAGGCTGCCAGCCCATCGAATGGCAAGGAAACACCCTCCGGGTCCCACCACACCCATTTTTGTGGTGGTTCGTAGCCAAAACTAGTGCCCTCTTCCTCTACACAGAACCTCGCATCACAATAATTTTGGGGGAAGCATTTCACTCCGATTTGTTCCAAGAAGTTGGTTGCCAACCATTGAACAGCATTTCTCTCTCCTGAATGCGGATAATATGAGAAGACATGCCCGGCGCTGAGGCCATTACGCCCATCAACCAATTTGTACAAGATGTCGTAGAGCAGTCTCCTTTTTCAAAGACGCTGATTCCGTCGTCAGTTCGCACACCCAGGCCACTTCGTTGCATCACCAACGACCCGCAATAAGGAATTTCATCGTACTCCATTGCACTATTTGTTGTTTTTTTTCTGAAGTCGCTTCAAGCCGTCTCCATGTCTTTCGAGAGTGCAGGCGTATCATTTTTCATCGACGTCAAGAGGTCTTTTCTCAATTTAACCGACTTGAGCAAACATCGTCGGTGGGCACCGCTCACCATTCGCGTTGCTCCTCCTCCAATTAACGCCCTGCAGACCAGTTGCTAGTTATTTCTGCCATTAATTCAAAGAATGCACCCCGGATGGCAAGCTCAACCGCAGGTTCATTCTTCACATGCATGACACTCAAAAAAACTAATGATACAATAGAGAATCGTTGCGATTGTGGAAGCTTCATGCTTATTCCGACTTCCGCCCAAATGTCGAGCTTCATTCCACGCAAAGACTGTGCGCTAATTTGTTAGTGCCTTTCTCAACATGGTCTCGTCTTCCAGAGAGTCCACGAGAACCGCCTATTCCGGAAGAGAACGGCCCACAAAGTACTTAAAAAAATTGTTTGTTTCACTTTCTGGAAGTAAGCGCAGAATGCTTCCCGTTGGAGACGTCTGCACCAGCGTCTGAAGATCCACTTGCCCCGAGGTCGTCATTTCCTTCGACGTCTCTGCTCCTGGTTCGATTATGAACTTCTCACAAATCCTGCATTTTGCTAGCCTCCTTGAAACTCAACTTCTGAAACTCTCTCCGAAGAGCTGCATGCTCTATGCGTAGTTTGTCGCAGTCTGTTTTATGGTGGCGTGCGTTTTCGCTAAAGCCCGCAACACTGACGCTAGTCCAGTACCTTTGCGATTCCTAGGCACCCGCGATACCGCCTCGCTCTCGTTCTCATTATGGCTCTCCGAGAAGAATTTCTCTTCAATGTCTTCCGCAACCCTCTCCTTCTCAGGGGCCTTCTCCTTTGTTACTAAAGGCTACGTCCCATCTTTGACTTGCAGCAGGATAGCATCAACAGCGTCTCCTTCGGTCATCTCGCCAACCTCCTTCCCCAACGCCTTAAGCAGCGCCACTTTGCTTTGCTTGCACTACCCATGGTATTCGGCCGCTCGCTGGAAAAATACTGCCCTGAATTGATGCATGGCTTGTTCGCTACTGGATTTGAGTCAAGCACACAGTTGAGAACAAATAAGTTGATTTGTTTTTGAAGCAGGTCACTTATCTCATTGCGCAGTTAGCTCAGACCGCTTTAAGGGCCATTTTAACCCGCAGCACAGGTTTGCGCTTTGAAGGAGGGGTTCTCCGAATAAGTGCTGCCTAAAATAAGGTCTTCCCTCACCTGAAGCTCTCTGACAGCATAAAAGCCAGGCCTCCTACCAGGCAGGTCCATGAATCGAGCGGTATACCTCCTCAGCTACTAGTGCTCGAGCCTTGCACCACAGTACCATGTTTCCAACACTAGCTTCCTCAGAGAATCCAGAACAAACGCTACACTAACGTCTGCTGACCTTCCTCTCCACCTCCCCTTGCAACTTCGTCCTTTCTAGGTTCCCGAGGACAATTAATATATTCACGTCTTAGTTCAAGTCAATACAGTGATTTGAAACCCTACAGCCACGCACCACACGAAGATTAGAAAGGAGTTGCTCACAAGGAGATTCACTGATCCCATAATTAAGGGGAGCCTTAAATGCTGTTTCCAGGTCTACCATCTAGTCTTATAGCTTGATTCTTTCAAAAAAGTGAGAACTGTTACATGTTGAACTCATATCCTTAGACTTTTCTTCAAGCCCATGCCTTGAGGCCAACCTGATTATTCGAAAAAACCGACTAGGAGAAGAAAGGCCGGTCCAAAAACCCTCTTGGCCTAGGGTAGGTGCACTGCAAGTTCACCGTTTCCGAGATCCGTACACAGCTCGCACTTGCATCCTGGCCCTGTGATTAGAGAGGGTGACCCCGCCCCCGCCCCCCCCCCCCGCTACGTGTTTTTTTGTGCAGCTTACGCTGCACCCACTGACACCAACGTGGAGGTAGGAACTCAGATTTACGTCAGCAGTAGTCAAAGCGTCGTAAAATACTCCACCCAAAAATAGAAGTACCTACGTTTTCACTCAGAAATACATGCATTACCCAATAAATTACGTAAATGACGTCAGAAACACCGTAAGTAACGTCGTTTTGAGTTTGAATTCAAATCAGAAATTGCCTTATTCGTTTTCCCGTCAAATATTACCGTGAGAATAATGCACGCTCTCTCACCATCCAGCAAGGCTCAAAATGGGTCATAAACACAGCTTCCAATGCGTCGAAAAGCCGGACCGTACTAAAAGCACTTTACAGAGTGATCTAAAGGCACATACCGTGTTCAAGAAGCAAAATGCAATTACTGGTCACTACAGTTTCTGCAACCCAAGCAAATCTTCAAAATAATTTGACAAAATGCGACAGCAAACCTGTATCAATTGTTCTTCTTCCATCAACAAAGAGCAGAACACCATCCACCCAGAGCAATACCTTGCATCTTAATTCTTTTGTTCATAAAATTCAAGAACTACTCTTAGTGTTTTACATAGACCTTTGTCGAAAAATGGTTTCAAATCAATACCTTTCATACAAAGAAAGCAATTAAATGTGCTGTTTGCTAAATCTATTCACCAAAAAAAGACAAATTTTGATTTCTTTGAGAGTTCAGCATGGCATACATTTTTCAATGTACTTGAAGACGACATTCCAGTGGCATCGAACTACGTGGCGGTAATAGAGAGCTTACGCTTGCCCGAAATTCTGCGACCCACTCACAGAATTCCGGCATGTTTGCATGCCCACGTGTAAACTAAAATTGATACAGAATTCTGTTGTCGGTGGGTTAACGCAAGCACGCAAAAGTTGACTCTTGAGTATTACGCAGTGAGGCCTCAGCATCTGTCATGCTCCGGGACTCTGGCACCAGCCACCATGTCTGGTCATCTCTAAAAAGACCACAGCTTACTTGCAAATGCAACTAAATCCCCCGCTTCTACTTGCACGTTACAGGCTGTCATTTGAAGCGCAATTTGCACAAGTCCTCTGCCTTTTATTCGGACGAGGCGATATTGCAGCTTGCGCAATACTATATGCGCCATTGTGGTAACTACACCAACCACCCCCACCGTTAAAACCGTGTATCTTTCACTGACTTTACCTTTAACTTCAACTCGCTTAGCGACTTAGAGTGTCTAAACAATTTTCGTTTTTGTAAATAATATCTTACTAAAATCCTTCCGGTTATGGCTTGGCCCTCTGTTAGGACGTCGAATAACCGTATTCGCTACTCCTTCAAACCTGCTCGCAGTGGTGCGTGTAAGGTTAGCTCTTTACCGCGAAATTTGTGAAATGCATTACACGTGGTAGTCCTAGCTTCACTCACGCGACTTCCGTAACGACGCACTATTCAGAATTATTCGTGAACTCTTCGCTAGAGAATTCTACACACTAAATCTCTCCACTATAAGTATTTATACGCGTATGAGGGGGGTGTTCATGATTGAATGGAGGCGTTGCGCCACAAAATCCTCTTGCGCGCCCCCGTTTGCGCATGCAAAACGCCCATTTGGCGCAACGCCTCCCTACCATTTAAAAAATTCAGCAGCAGCAGCAGCAAAACTTGCTGCTTACTGGCTGGCACTCCTATAATGACTGCAGTGCCAGCCAGTTACAGAAAGCAACCATTTAAAAACTTCAGCAGCAGCAGCAGCAGCAAAACTTGGTGCTTACTGGCTGGCACTCTCATAATGACTGCAGTGCCAGCCAGTTACACAAAGCAACGTGTCGTGCTTTCTCATCAATGGCTGGCACTGCAATCTATTTAGGCACCTAAACACAAACCCCTACCGCTCCACATACTCTAGGCACCACGGCGCCCCGTGGTTCTACGAGCGCTATTGCAAGCGCAAGCGAGCAAAGTGCTCGGAGAGCCTCCGAACGCTACTAAATACACAAAGCTACAAAAACAACGCGGCGCGCAGCGCCTCCCGCGGCCGAAGGCCGTTTCCACTTGTTTCAGTGTAATGATTTTGGCAGAATTCTGCTTCGTACTCTGCAGAATTGTGGGTGCGTATGCTCACTAATAAGCCAAGATTTAGCAAAACTGCAATTTTCTTCGTACCCAATTGGTGAGCACAAAGCACAAAAATGACCAAAGTGGGCATTCAAACCACCGAAGTAAACAGAAACAGTACAGAAACAACAAACAATAAAGGGTAGCTCAACCTTGCTCGGGCCTGCAAACACAAACAGGAAACCTTACTTGACCTTAGTTGATATCAACCACCTTCCCGAGTGAGCACAGCTGAGAGAGAACCGAAGGCCGGGATAGTCCAAGCAATCTCTAAGGCCAGGAAGATCCACAAGAAACTAAGCAGCTGTCACCGAGATGTGAGAATGCGAAACTTGGGGACTACATCTTTGGCAGACCTGCACGGATTCCTTACACGTATGCACCCTCGCTTCTAGGGTTATCATCCTATTGTAATGCTTTTTATTTACTCATCCATAGAACTAGATATTAGTACTGTAGAATAGGGCAAATTACTGTGCCATAGTGTAGAGATGTGGCTGTGCGATACTTATGCACTTCGAAGTGCACTTGCCCTGGTCAGTAAACTCAGACACCACCGTGATTACTGAGTACAACCGCACTTGGCCCTCGCACTTTCCACTGGCTTCCAAGGTATGGTTACCACTGCTACAAACTTTAGGGCCTCGTAGTTAGCGCCACTGCATTGCGCCAACCTTACCAAAGGTGTCCCTGCCACCCGTTTGACATTTAGACCCCTCAGCTCTGCCACGCTACCACGGAACCCTTAAGGATTTTGCCCCCTTGCCTCACTATCTTAAATTGGGTCTTCCAGCCTAGAATCCCCTTGGACGTTTTGATTTCAAATCGTCAGGAAGAGAAGAGTTTACATGATTTTACCTTTGGACGTGGTGACCAACATACTGGCAATGGAAAGCCACCGCCACATGGATACCGATACTAACAACAGACTAGGTGACCATAAGACGCCTCAGGCTTTCCCAAGTGGATTTACCGTGGCTCCCCAACCCATCGGCCTCGCGAGTGATGCGAGCAGTGACCATCGGAGCACACGCAGTCTTCCTTAAGGGCGGTGTATGACCGCGGTGAATAATCCGGAACGGGTTAGTAGAGAGACTAGTCTGGCTGCTTGTCTCCGTATTCACCATGAAAAGATCACTTCCCACCAAGCCAAGCCGACTCAGAACCAATAGAATCATAAGGAAATTGCCCTAGATTTGAAGGAGAGTCTTCCCGTGGGTACTGTTGATTAAATTTGGAGCAAGTGAAACGGCTCTGTGATGGTCTCGTTCGGTCCCTTTTGGATAATCATTTTCCAGATATCTGGGACGGGATGATCCACCAACTGAATCAAGCCATTATATCTCAGGTCTTGGAATCTGAGACTTTCGTGGAATCCATGGCGCTTCGACCAAAAAGACGGAGGTCACACGCCAGGTAGGGAACCTGGTCCCAGCGGCCAATATTCAACGTATTCCATCGGTTTTCTGGTGGCAGCTACACTCCAGAGAACCAGGAGTAGCTGCTCTGCTAGCCCCTTTCCTAGCTCACCAACAGGAAGACCGATTGGACACGCACCCAGTGAGTGAAAGAGATCTTCCCCGGCAGGAAAGCCTAATGGTTGCAAGACCCATAAGGTACAGGGTGTATCAGCAGCCCCACAGATTCATTGGATCTGGCGATGACGATATGGCTCCAGTGGACGAGCAAATTGTTGACCGTAGGAAGAAGAGAAAGAAGAAAATTCAGAGAAGGAAGAATAGCACAGAACTGTCGGACGACAGTGATGACGATTTCAGTTCGGACTTGTCACTCTGGAACGCTTCGGAAACAGGTGATACGGCAGTTTGACGCCTCAAGCCGTTGATTAATACAAACGAACTTTTTAAGAAGGTGTTGGACTATCTAATATACCATCTCGCCAATGGGTCTGGACTGAGTGCAGGTTCAGTGCCTCATCAAGACACCAAATGGGCTAAACGGATGCAGCTTAACCTCACGGACAAATTCTCGAGTACAGACCAGATTGCTTTCCTTCGGTTCTTGAGTCAATTTCGCATGGCCTGTGATCAGAATGGCATCCATGAGAGAACCGTCCTGTACTTGTTCCAGTTTTTCCTCTGTAGACAAGTGGGTGACCATGTGGTTTCGAAGATCTCTGGCACTACCGATCCGATGGATGCGACCAACAGGGAGCTTCCCAGGTCCTACTTAGAGGTCTTTCACTACCTATTGGAGACGTATGACACTGCAGACGTAATTACGGATGCCCAGCAGGACTTGTTGTTCTTTAAGCAAAGCTCGAATATCATAACCAAATAGGATTTGCTGACCAAATTTGAAAGAAGGCCTACCGTCATGGTAACGTGTTTTCCAAAGGACGAGTAAAGCTGCACTTCATGGCTGGGCTGCTGCCAGTGGTAATGACTCTTGTTCGCAATCACCATACGGACTGTAGTGCAACGCGTTCGCAAAGGTTTATCGCATATTTCGAGCCATATATAGGAAGTTACTGCATTGCAGCGGAAGCGTTCGATATATGAATCGGAGGTCAATTACTCGACGCCGAGGTTACTTGCAAACTTTAATGGAAATTATTTTACTTGGCACATGGGCACACTTAGTACACGTGTAGTGGTGTTTGCACCTATTATTGATGAATACCTATATTCTATTTAGCTAGTTTAATATAGCTGCCTGACAGTGAGCCGGTGTGGCCTACACTTAGGTAGGCGACTGCGACCCCACTGCGGGGAAGTAAACACAACAAACGAGTGTTCAGCTCTGACTCAAGAACCCTTGGTGCTTGGTAAACTATATCGGAAAGCCAACGCCAGGTGCAAGAATAGTTAATCCACCTCGTAATATCTCGAACTGCATTCTGCACCGCGTTATC
The DNA here is from genome assembly GCA_003194525.1 of Gracilariopsis chorda. Taxonomy (NCBI): domain Eukaryota; phylum Rhodophyta; class Florideophyceae; order Gracilariales; family Gracilariaceae; genus Gracilariopsis; species Gracilariopsis chorda. Next base: position 172,054 of record NBIV01000183.1, read on the forward strand.
ATCCGCTCTGCGTGTTCCATTATCTCGCCTATAATTTCCCTGACACAGGGGGCATCCTCGTGTTTGCCGGTGATTCCTTTTATCTTTTTGGCTTTCCTCGCGCTTCCTTTCCGGCCATACCGTACACCTGCACGCCCGTCGTGACAGTGAGCCTCGGACTTGCACCCGACTAGCACGCCCTCCGCATGTGGCTCTGTTTACTGTTGGTACCCTTTACATAGTAGAATCCGAACGCTTTCGCGTGTGCTTCCCTTTGCAGAGTATTGCGCTACAAACTGGTCGCTAGACCTAGAAGGTGGCACGAGACTCAGGTGATCTGGATCGCTTTTCTTCTATTCGATTCGTCGCCAAATTGTTGGATTTTTATTGTTGTTTTGGTTTGGTTTGTCGTCCTTGATGAGAGTTTGTTCTTCTTAATTCACGATGGGTTCTGGAAGGAAGCTATCCACAACTCGGAGCAGCTCACTACCGAGGTCGGTTGGTGGAAATCTGCCACCACGCCCGTGGTCAGCCCTTGGTAACCGGATGTGCCGGAAGAAAGGCCGAAGGTCAAACACAAGTTGCTAAGCCGTCACCGGTTCCAGTTTTTGGGGCCTGTACTGTTCCTAAGGAGGTCCCAAAGACCAGAACTGTGGATAATTATGCACTCGCTGCCGAGATGGAAGCATAAGTTCGTCACTTGGATGCTCATATGTCTGTTCTACAGAGCTGTCATGTTGCTCTCGTCAGTGAGGTGGATACGCTCCGTATGAGGTTTGATACTGAACTCGTCGGTAGTGTATCCGAAGACACTCGTGTTTTACGAACTGATTTTAACTTTCTTTTAGAAGTTGTACGTGGATACCCTATTATTTTGAAGGGGACTGACTCGACGTTTAATCGCATATTGGCTCGTATTGAGACGTCAGAGAATACCATCCGTGATAGAGAAGCTGGCCACGGTTCAAAGGCTGACGTTTCCCATCTGGCACGTGCCAACCACCGTGGAAAGAAATACCCAAAGCGGGAGAATCATCGCGATTACGCCTCTGACTCGCCCCATCAATCGTATTTATCTAGCCATGCAGAGAGCTCGCATCGTTCTGAAGCTACCTACGGTGTGATTGGATCCTGCGCTAAGGGTAGACGCCAAGCCGGTTTGAAAGAAATACGGCCTACTAACCCCATGTATAGGGGGCTTTATCTTATCAGTACTAACACTTGGAAGTTTCCTCCTTAAATCGGACACCCCATGGTACGGGTCAGGTGAAAGACTGCATCAAGCAGATGGTTCTTTCATTTCGTAACCAGTTCTTTACTGTGGAAGACCCTATCCTTTTCTTGCATTTTCTTGCACGGTTTGTAGCGGAAGCAGATATCCTCGGCATGAATGAGGGACGTACGTTCGTATTCTTGCCGTATTTTCTACGTGGAATTGCTGAAAATCAGTTTAACTTTATCTGAGGATCGTCATGGCTTTCTTATGGAGGTGTTACGTGTTGCCCAGAAGCTGTTCAACATTTTCTTTGCTTTTATGCGACAGGTAATGCCATTGATGAGGCTACCCTCGCGCTACACGCCACTGAACAACGCCGGAAGTAAACAGAAAACGATTAATCAGTCCGATCGAACAAGGCTTTTCACCGTTTTGGAAACTTTTACTCGTCGTTCGAGCGTTGTACCATGTTTATTGATGGACTGGATGGATCTATTCGCACCATTGTCACTCAACACCAAGAGCATAAGCGGAAGGCAACCTACCTGGAGCTGGTCTAATAAGCAAAAGTGGAAAGAGACGCTATGCTTGCGCGCTCCGGTAGTTGGTTTGACTCTAGAGGGCTACACCTCAAGGCTGCCACGTCCTCGATATCCATGATGCCCCAGGACTACATGCGCACCGAGGTGATTTATCTACACCTCGCTCGTGAAGATTTGGTGTCCGTCTCGACTACGGAGCTTCCGTCTACCACAGAAGCCTCACAGCGGTAGGATACTCAACTGCTGTATGCACATCGTCCTCGTGTTTGAGCCCCACAGGTTTACCAGTCCGCTGCGATCCGTTCCCAAAGGGCTGGTTGGGTCGATACGCGCACTGCGGAGAAGTTCCAGGACAATCAACAGAAGCCCGAACTCATTCGGAAGTTGATATGTCATATTTGCTATGAGTATGGACATACCTCTCGGCATTGTGGTTTCATTGTGAGGAAGATGCTCACCATCGTGGTTTGATATGAAGCATTGACTCCCCAGCAGAAGGCATCAGTTCTGATAGCTTCGTAGATTCGTGCTAAAGCGGATTTGCCTCATAAGCATACCGCTCAAGCGTCGATACTGGCTGCGCCATGAGTTCACTACCCGGTTTCTACTGCCGTTCGGGCTGACCCACAGCCACCACTGGCACAGAATATAGCTCCCGTAAAGGAAACCACTCAGAGGAACTGAGTGGGGGAGTCTCCGTTGGAGAGACACCCTATTTGAGGCCTAAGGCGCCAAAGGCGTCAAGACCTCGCTCCCCGGTCACTATCCTTTCAAGACAAATGGCCAACACAGACATGGATTCGACCATCGTTGGCGCTTTTTGTCGCCCGCGTATACGGTTCAGGAACAAGCGGATCCCGGATAGAGCCATGGCTATGGCCAAGAGAAATTACACATTCTTTGCTGACCTTGGCCTTTCCACCTAGTATATGGTGCGTCATCTGTCAATCTTGGATACAGGTTCCGGCCCGATTTTTATTATTGAATCGTTGTTACCCGCCGGAACTTCGTGCTCAAGCTCGTCAAAGACCTATTATGGACATTACCAACGCTAACAATAATCCGTTGAAGACAGCAGGTAACGTTTCACTCGTTGTGAGGATTGGAAACTGCGTTTTGCAGCTGGAATTCATCGTTTGCAAAACGCTTGCGGCTCCTGTTATCATGGGCTGTGACTTTTATGATCGATCCGTCGATTCGATTCGGCAGCGGTCGCGGGAGGTTGGTATGGAAGATGGTTCGACCCTACCGAATGTTTGTTGCTCCCTGCGTAGGGCTTCCTAAAAGTTGGTTCCTTTAACCCCTCCCTTGCAGGATTCAACACCTCCAAATTAATCGCGCAAGCTTCGTTTCGCACGAATCGTCGCTATTCCTCCTGAATCCCAGGTAATGATCGATGTCACAGCCACTTCCTCAAGCGTTACGATTTGTTCAACCGCTGAACGCATTTAATGAGAGTTATTACCTCGCCTTAGCGAATGGTGTAGTTTGAGTTTCCAATGAACACCCTTTCCAGGTCTTGAATGCCAATCTTTGTAAAAAGTGCCAGTACTTAGTGAAGAACCAAGTTGTCGGTACCGTGCTACTGCATCTGACAGCTTTGACACCCACTAAGGGTGTCAATCACTGAGATACTTGGACTCACCCCGACCTCGGAAGACGCTCCTCAGTCTTAGGAGGGGGAGAGTGGTGACACTGTTTCGCAACAGGTGAAAGACAAGAAAAACTCTGAAATGAAGACGTTAATACGAGTTATGATAAGGTCGACCCTCTTGAGGAGTTGGAAACGTTGAATCTCAGCCATATTCCGGATTCGCACCGAAAGAAACTGCATGATAGGTTACGTGAGTTCACATTATGTAGAATGGCTCTTTTGGAGAGATCTTAGCCACAGAACACTATATTGAACTCGTGCCTGGCGCGCGGCAGATTGCTCAGCACCTGTACGAGCAGGCCCGATAACACGGGAGGAGAAACAACTTCAAGTTAATAAAATGCTCCTCGCAGGGTGTGATTGAGCCCGCTCAGTCCCTTAGGCATCTCCAATTGTAATGGGTCCGAAACCATATGGTTTCCGGCGCGTTTTTATCGATTATCTACACCTGAATGCCGTTACCATCAAGGATATGTATCCGATACCTCACATGTACGAATATATCGACTTCCTTGGCGAAGTTACAATGTAATCCACATTGAACGCAAATTGGGGCTACTGGCAAGTACCCTTTTGACGGGAAGACCGTGATAAGACCACATTTGTATGCCATTCTAGACTTTACCGCTTTAATCGTACGCCGTTCGGATTAACGAATGCTCCCGCTACGTTACAGCGTACTTTGGGTATTCTCCTCGCTCGCTTCAAATGGTTGCGTTGTCTCGTCTTTCTTGACGATATCATTATCTTCCCCAATAATCCGGATGATCACCTTGAACATCTTCGTGAAATCATGGCCTTGTTACGTTGTGTTGGAATCACCTTGAAGTTAGGGAGGTGTGAATTCTATACCAATTTGGTCAAGTATTTATAGCATGTTATCCGTCCAGAACGGCTACTGATCGAGGAGGCTCGTGTTCAGTCCGCCGAGGAGGCTAAGCACCCAACCATACAGACTGAGCTCCGCTCCTTCTTAGGACTTTGCAACATCTATCGACGATTCATTACCAGCTTTGCCATGATCGCTGGACCACTTAACAAACTCCTGAAGAAATGACAGCCACCAAAACTGGATTCCCTTACACCGAGTCAAGCGGAAGCATTTGATTCTCTCAAAGAGGCAGCTACTTCTGCCCCAATCTTATCATTACCAACGAAGGATCTACCATTCACCTTAGATACGGATTCTAGTGCTTACCAGATCGATTGTGCTTCGTTTCGAACGAAACCCAATGGGGAACGAAAGCCAATCTATTCAATACTGGTCACGAATGCTCATTGTTCATGAACGAAACTATTCTGTATCAGAAAATGAATTTCTTGCCTTGGTATGGCCCTTCCAGACATTGTGGCCATATATTATGGTCACGCGCTTCACCGTCAACACGGATCATTCTGCCATGCCCTGATGAATGTCGATATCCGAGCCTTACGGACTGCTGATGCGTTGGAGGCTTCGGCTCGCCGAGCTTGAATAGGATATGGCCTATAAAAAAAGTAATCTGAAGGCTCAAGTGGATGCATTATCTCCTTTAGGGACGGAATGTGAAGCCCTCCCCTTCGATGAAGAAGACGAGGAGATACCCCTCTTTCTCCTTCAGGAGGATAACGAAGACTGGGATCTGGGGTCAGAAGATGTCTGTGATGTACTAATCGTTTCGAATGGAGAAGATCTAGAGTCGGGATCCTTTACTGCGATTACCCCCGAAGAACTGATTCGCGAATAGCTCGAAGATCCCTTTAGTACGAAGATACGCGCCCAGACTAATGGTGGTGCTCATATCCCCTTCAGGTTCAATTCAACGGGATATCTTGTCCAAACAGTCCGGTGGAACCTACAGATCGTGGTTCCTCACTCGCTGCAATCGCGAGTTCTACATCTATTTCATAAATCAAAGATGTCGACTCACCCTGGTGGCAGGAAACTTTAAATGACGCTTCGTCGTGATTTCTACTGGCCCACACTAGCGATTGATTGTTACTCATTGGTGAAAAGTTGTACGCAATGTGCTCGTGGACTAGTTCAGTTTCGTCGCCATGCGAGGAAATTGACTTTGTTCCCGGCACGGGCTCCTTTGGAATTTGTGGCTATCGATATTCTCGGTGGGTTCCTCGGAAAATTCGGTCGACATAACTATTTGCTCGTGGTCACGCATAGGTTCTCTAAATTAGTCCGGACAGGTCGGTTGGAAAAGACTACCACTAAAAGTGTTGCAGACACTTTTTCCGTCACTGGGTCTTGGTTAACTGCCCGCCGGTTAACCTCCTTTCGGATAATGGACCACAATTTTTGGCTCGCTTCTTTCAAGACGTTGGTCGATTACTCAATGAGAAGAATTTGTGTACAACAACATATCAACCGCAATGTAATGGCCGGTGGAACGGTTTAATTGTACCCTTTTATCAGCACTCCGTACTTATAGGGTTGAAAATCCAAAGAGTTGGGATATTTTCATGGATACAATTACGTATGCGTATAATACAGACGTCCACAGAATTACTGGTTTTTCTCCATTTTAACTGGTTCTCTCACCTTCACCACCACCTGTGGCTATCAAATCTCAACCTACGTTGGATAAGTTTCCGCCGACAACGGATGACTACACCCAATGGAAGAATTAGGTAACTACGATTGTACCGTTCGCTAAGTCGTGTATGGCGAAGGCCCAAAGCGCTTACAAGCGGTATTCCGATGCTCGGATCCGCCGGCCTCTTCCATCTCTTGAGAAAGTACATTTGGCCTTCCTTTGCAAGGAATACTGTAATCCTGAGAAGGAGAAACGCCACAAACTTTCACCCACTGCAGATACCCTTATACGGTCGTCGACTTCGAACTTCGACAAGGACACAGTGATACTGGAAGTTGGTGACAATCACGAACGCTTTTCTCGAGATCGAGTGCTTCAAGCTCCTATATACCATACGGAGGCAATACATTCCCGTGTTGGAATGGGTGATACTGTGGTAGACGAAGCCGCAAAGAAGGACATTTGAATCACCCCTACGAGGATACCGATCCCTTCCCGACTTCGTACCGACATATCATCATTATCTTCAACTGATTCTTCAGTTACGAACCAATTGGTTCATGTCTCCTATTTAGCGCCTTTCAATCCGCTACCGGACGTAGTGTGTTCTACCAATGTCTCTCCACGTAAGGAGAGAAAGGAGATTGCCCGCTCTGGCGAGGAACATTTACCGGTATGGCGACCTTTGCCTAGCGCTCATGATACACGGATTTATGAAGTGAAACAGCCCCTCGGGGATACCCAAGTTGGCTGAGCTGAGATTGCTCCAATTTTTTTGGCACCGAAATACCGCATTCACATGCTAACGCTGAAACGGATACTACACACCCTTGCAGGGGATAGTCATTTTGATAAAAAAAGGCGTTTCGCGTTCATCAGATGATAACTGCTCGCTTCAAACTCCTGTATTATCTCATACATTCAAGGGCGTATCACGATTTGTTGATCGCTCTCACGAAGATTCCTCGACGCAGTCAGATTTGGAAAAATGACATCCCTGACCGACAAGAGGTAGTGGAAACAGAAGCTCTGGTTAGTTCTAGTTTGTTTAAAACATATACTCCGCCGTCCATAGACCACACCATCACTGAGTTTGGGTCGCTATCGCAGCTCGCTGTGCTCCCTAAAATGTTCACGGCAGATCCCAGTTTAATCAGCAAAGGTTATTCGCATTGAAAGGCAGGCTATGAAGTGGCCCGTCTCAAGATGGGTCTTGCAAAGCTACTTTCACCACGTAGTATGGAAGATGAGCATGACAGCCGTCAATACGGCCAACGACACCAGGATATGGATGGTGAACGTTCAGTGACAGCACCAGTATAGG